>CANYBF011918188.1:0-57733 GCA_948192965.1 Dalechampia spathulata
AAGTTCAATCATTCATCAAATACAATTCATCATAGATTTTACTTCATTCAAATCTATCCAAGCATGAGCAACTTTACAATGATTCTAATATTCATGGACATGCAAGAATTCATTCTTCCATTAATCATTAAGCATAATAAATCAACTAAAAACCTTTCAAACATCATTTAAAACCCTTAATCATCAACTAAAATGGCTAATACAAGTGATGTAAGTTAGGGTTAATATAGTCTTCACACACCAAAATAGAAATTAGTTTGGTTATGCATAACATCAAATTCAACACTTCTACTTTCTTATTTCTTCATCCTTCAATCCAAATATGTCTTTTATACACAATCAACATAACCCACAATAACTTACATCATGAAGAAGAAGAAGAAGACATACATATAGTTAAGCTAAATTAAAAGAAGTATAAAGGTTGAAATCTACCTATGCTCTTACCTTGATTTATTGTTTCTCTTAGGTTAGGATGGAAAAAGAGAATAAGAAGGAGAAACCGTATTATCTTTATGAAGAAGAGGTAAAAACCTAGCTTGCTTTTTCTTTCCTTAAGAAGATAAGTTTCCATTTTTATTTATTTATTTATTTATTTATTATTATTATTATTATTATTATTATTATTATTATTATTATTCTCACTTAAGTTAGGAAGGGTCCAATAATATATGGACACTTGGCAAACCTATACCACTTCCTTACATAATCTTATTTCCTCTCCTCCTTATTCATTAAAACATCATTATGACATCATACCACACTTACCACTCATTAATCTAAGTTGAACATAAATCCTACATAATTTTAATTTCTAATTATAACCTTAACTTCTATTATAATCCCATTTGTATCATATCTTACCATTTAATATACCATTACTTCTAACTCCACTTTACCTTGTACTTGCCCATCTTAACTAATACTTTATCATACAATAATATGTTAAACTTGCTAAAGTATCACTCTTCATCCAAAGCATTCATACCTTTAGTGCATATTCACTTCTTTCTCTATCAATTTCCTTCTATATGGCATTCTTTTATCCACAAGATATTTCATTGTCTATACTTATGTCAAAACATCTATGCATCACATCTCATTCATGTATTTCATGTATGAAGCAAGCAGTCATTATAAAGAACATGCCTATGTGTGAATTTGATACTTATCAAGAGGCTAATAATGTAGATGTGACAAAAATAATTTTTCATTAAAAGACATGTGTCATTCAAGGTGGTTGAATCACAATATTCATATTGGAGAGTTTGATGGATAAGAGCTAATGAGGGATATAGTTAGAAGTTATAATTAAAACATATCTTATCATCAATAAATTAAATTATAAGTGTATATAATTGTCCACAAACACACAATGCACTCACAATGTCTTAAAATAATAAGTAATTACATTTAGATATTATATCTAAATACATTAGGAAGATGGTAAGTAAAGATCCATCATTGAAAGTTGACATCATCATGAAGAATATTTAAAACCAATTCAACCATGAAGTTTGTTATAAAAAACCATAGCATGGAAGGAGGAAGGCATTGGTTATTGCCTTTGGTAATTAGAAGATTTGTATAATAAGTTACCTAGTCATTTAAAGGTATTTGAGACATTTAATTCAAAGACTATTACAAACTTATTGTGGATGGTTTGGTTAATCCTCAAATTAAAATGTTTCAAAGGGTTTTTTTAGCATTTAAATCTTGCCTTGATGGTTTCAATTTTCATATAAATGTATCTTATTAGTGGATGACACTTTTCTTTATAAAAAGTACAAACACACTTTGCTAATTCCTTCTTCTATTGATGGGAATAACAATATTTCTCTAGTTGCCTTTGCCTTGGTTGAAAGCAAAAATGTTGATATTTAGGATTGGTTCATGTGGAGTATTCATAAACATATTACACAAGTAGAATGTATGTATTGTATTTGATCCTTACAATGGCATACTAAATGCAATGAATAATCCACATTTAACTTGGCAAGAACCTAAAGGAATTCATTGATATCACTCATGATACCTTATCAATAATTACAATGCATAATATAAAAGGCCTCACATCAAAGACATGTTATACAATGCAAGTATGATCATAATCTTGTTCTTCTAATAAAAATTTATTATTTTATAACATATTCTTGTATATAACAAGGTTAAAACCATTATGTGCATGTGATAATTATTAACCAAGGAAGTTTCAAAAAAATAATGGAGTTAATTAAGGACTTGATAAATATCATTGCAATTTCCATTCCCTTCAACAAATGGTCTTTCTCATATAATGGTGGACAACAACACAAAAACCTAATGATAAATATATATGAAAGTATTAATAATATCTTAAAAGGTGTCTAATAACTACCAATCACCATCATCATACTTCATACTTTCACTCGATTTATGAAGTACTTTGATGTCAAATGTGTTAAATATGCCAATGAAATAACTATTAATCAACGATTCATACATTATTATCATATAGTTATAAATAGAAGAACGTAAAAGATAAATTGCTACTAAGTCACGAGATACAACAACAGAATTAAGATATTTCAAGTAAAGAATGCTTATAATCATATGAGTAAGAAATAGGGAAACATGCAAAATGTTAATCTCTTGGGTAAAATGTGTGAATGTAGGAAGTTTCAAGGGATAAAAATGCATTGCTCACATGTCATCACTACTTACAAATAAGTTAGCATTGATTTCTATCAATATATTGATATTTACTATAAATTATCATTTATTATTTAATATTATAACATATCTTTTAGTCCTCTACCTCATGAAGCTTATTGGTCATAATATGTTGGGCCTGTTATTATTCTAAATATAAAGATGAAAAGAACCAAAGAAAGATCAAAGTCTACTAATATTTAAAATGAGATGGATTTTGTTAAAGGGAGCAATAATAAAAAATGTAATATTTGTAATATAGTAGGTCATAATAAAAAGAAATGTCCAAATTATTTTATAATTATCTCTTAAAATACAATTAATTCATATTGAATTTTAAACAAATCTCTTCTTTTTTTACTATAATTTATTATAATTTTGAATTATTATTTAATATATGTTTTAGTTTTAAATTTTAAATAGTTAATTTACTAACTTAATCTTTATATGCTTAATTCCTCTTAATAAGTAAAGAATGACAACATACACACTTACAATGATATTTCATGTTATAGGATGACATTGTGCATTTGAAGATAAATTTCATTATCCATTGAATCCAACAATGCATTTATACTCAATGGTTCTCTTTTTATATAGTCAATCCATTTATACTCAATGGTTCTCTTTTTATCTGGTAAGGGTACTAACTCTCAAGTGTTGTTGTCTTCTAGGGCTTGAAGTTCTGTTTACATTGTCTGCACCCATTTGTTATCTTTAATAGCATTTGTATAACAAACTAGTTCATCTGTTGTGATTACTAAAGCAATAGCAGTAAGGTATTATGGGTAGAAATTTGGTGCAGGTGTAAAGGGTAGAATGTGTGTATTAGCTATGAAATCTGATAACCATGTAGGTTGATGTCTGTCTCTAGTACTATGATGTAAAGGTTCTATTTCTTCATTTATACTAATTGCTTCAATATTGTCTATGGTATCAAGAATGGTTATGGTGTTTTCTGAGGGGCAATCATGGAATGGTAATGGGACTGGGGTATCAGATGAACTGTGCGTTGAGTGATAAGGAAACACTATTTCATGAAATTTGACATCCCTTGAGATTAATATGCATTTATTTATGAGAGTATAATTTGTATACCTTTTGTGTATCAGCTAATACTAGGAAAATACATTTAATGGCCCTGGTTTGAAATTTATTTTTGACAAGATTAGTGTTGCTAGCATAACAGAGATAACTAAAAACCTTAAATCTAGAGTAATCAGTATGAACAATGGCTAGTTGATGAAAAGGTGTATCCCAATTTAAAATGATAGAAGGTAAAATATTTATGATCTATATGGCATATAAAGTTGCTTCACTCCAAAAGGCTATAGAAAGTTTAGACTACAGCATTAAAGCTCTAGCTATTTCTAATAAAAATCTATGTTTTCTCTCAATGATGCCATTTTTTTGGGGTGTATAAGGATAGCTAAATTGATGAATTATACCCTTAGATCTGAAGAATTGTGCACAAGTTTGATTTTTGAACTCAGTCTCATTGTCTAATCTGATTTTTTTGATAGTTTTGGATTATTGATTTTCTATTATAATGATGAAATCTTTCAAGAATTGACCTACAAGAATTTTTCTCTGATCATATAGGTCAAGGTAACACAGGTAAAGTTGTCTACTATGGTGATAAAATACTTAGCTCCTATAATTGATGGAATAGTATATGGTCCCCATAGGTCAACATGTATTAATTCAAAGGAAGTCTGACTTTGAATTTGTTTCTTGTGGAAAGCCAATCTAGTTTGTTTGGAAAAGTGACAAATATCACACACATGTTGAAAATGCTTTTCATGAAAATTGATATCATTGATATGATGCATTTTGTCTTTTGATACATGTGCAAGTCGTTGATGCTATAGACTAATGTTGTTACAATCTGTAGTAACTTTATTGCATGTTTCCCCTAGCGTAGTAGTATCTAGTATATATAATCCCTGTTGTAATGTTGTAATGTTCCTTGAGCTATGGTTTCATTGGTGATATGGTTTGCTTAGGAAACATTTATCAGATTTGAAAACAACTGTGATGTTATTTTATTTTGCTAACTTGCTAATAGAGATGAGATTATGATGAAAGTTTGGCACATAAAGGGCATTTGTTAGTGTTAGCTTAGGATGGAGAATGATGGTTCCTATGTGAGTTATAGCCTGTGATTTTGCATCAAGAAAATAAACTTTATTTAATGTTGGCCTAGGAGATATGAATGAGGATAGGCTGTTGGAGATGTAAGAAGTTACTCTAGTATCAACTATCCATTTACCATATTTATTTGCAGATGAATTAAAAATAACAGATGAGTTCATACCTACGTGATCAATGACTGATATGCATCATGTCATTTCTTGTACATTACATTCCTATATATATTTTTGCACCTCTTTTTGTACAAGATTTATGATGTCAAGATTTACTATATCGTTGTCTGTATGAACAGGACTGTCCTGAATTGCATTCGCCTTTTCCCTCTTCTTCTTCACATCTCCGAACCAGTCTGGGTATCCTATGATTTTAAAATAGGTCTCCTTTATATGTTTGATCATGTTGCAATACAAACATTTAAGCTTTTCTTTGTCATGACAATCCATCAATTTTCCGCCAGTAAACTTTGACGTGCCTTTGTGTTGTGTGATTGCCATAACCTAGTTAATGCCTTGTCCATTCTAAACCTCTCTCTGCTTCTCTACATTAAGAAAAAGCTTTGTTGATATTTGGGAAAGGTTCCATGAGAAGGATTTGATTTTTGACATGATTATATACTTCATTAAGACCCATCAAAAACTACATAAGCTTGTCACTATCTTCATATTTAGCAACTTTCTCCTTTTGACTATAGCTGCATTTGGGTGAAGGCCTTAGAACATTTAACTCATCCCAGAGTTTTTTCATTTTTGTGAAGTAAACGGCTACTGATTGATCTTCTTGATGCAAGTTGTTAAGGCCCCCTTTGAGTTGATATAGTAATGGCCCATTACTGCCTTCGAATCTTTCCTGTAGTTCATCCCATAATGCCTTTGTTGTAGCGATGTGTATGAAGGATTCAACAAGATCCTTGGATAACGAATTCAGTATCCATGAAATCACCATGGAATATGATCTTCTCTAGCTATCATATTTGGCAAAAGCTTCATCAGGTATCGGTATTAAACCATCAATGAAACTCAGTTTGTTATTTGCTCTTAATGTATGTAGCATAGACTTGCTTCAGGGTATATAATTTGACCTTGTGAATTGAACACTAACAAGTACTAATCCTGATTGATATGAATGATGCAACTGTAGGTTGGGTTCATCTACCATTATTGTTTCTAGATCATCAGCTCAGGTTGTGAAAGAAAAAGAAGAAGAAGAAGAAGAGCTGAGAAAAGCTCTGATACCATGTAAAAATGTATTTTATATTTCACTATGTATTTCTTCATATTGATACCATACATATATACATGAGTGTTGATAAAAAAAACCCTCAATCTGTTATAACTAATGGACACCTAACCATTCTAGAATCTACTAACAATACGCTCTCATTTTGCCAAAGCCTTCAATACGATCCTGTTTTATTACAATTGGAATTACAAAAGTCTAGGGAATGCAAGAGGTCTATCAAGCATTGAATATTACGTTGTTTCCATTCCTTTATTAGACGCGTCTTCTGGTATTCACCCTTCATTACGTTTGTCTTCTGTATCAGACACATCTTCTGATATTTGCTTTCCTCTATGTCTCTTTGCTTGTCTCTCTATTTCTGTTCTCTTTACTTCTCTTGATTCATGCCTACTAATTCCCCTTCTTCATTCCTATTGTTAATCACATTAAGCTTTTCTTTATCCTGCTCTTCATTTTTAGCTTTAAAAACTTGTTTTCAAAATTCAAAACTTTTTTATTCATGTAAATATGTCAAGTTAGAGTGATTGAATTTTATACAAATTTACTTTCTTAAATATGTTAAAAATGATAATTCATAACTAATTTTGATATTTTCTAGCATTTTTTTTATTTGATTACTATTCTAAACCTGAAATGTGTGATACATATTATCACTGTTCATTGTAATTCATACTATTGATTGATTTTTGTTGTCATTTCATGTTGGTAGATTAATGAATATGAAATTACATGTTGAATGAAAGTTAAAATATAGACCATTTTGTAAAAATATACATAAAAAAGAATCGATCTTCTCGAATATTTTTTGTCGTTGATTTGTCCTGTGGAAGCTATTAGGGGGAAGATGCCATGTGGTTTCCTCTTGACTAACAGATGCCAAACTTTGACGACCAAATGAGAGTTCAATATACACCATGAATTGGTCTAATATTCTGATATTTTTTACCAAAATAATTGTTTTTAATATAAAACCTCAACATCACCGGATATAATTGAAAAAAAAATAAATAAATCCGTCCTCTTCATAAGTATACCATAAATTTTCAAGCATTGATTTATTCAAGCAGGCTCATCACCTAATTAATTATCTGAGTTTTCTTTTGAAGAGATTCCGCTTAATTATATATATACATATATATATATATGTATATGTATATGTATATGTAAGATTTGATTAAAACACGAATTACAAGCATGAAATGACTTGTATTTGAATAAAAAATGATTTTTAAAAAAAATCCGTCCAAAATCATATAAATTTTATTAGAATACGGGATTTTTCAAAAATTTACAAAAAAAATATATATAAATGGTATTTAAAAAGTTATCAATTTTAAATTAATCTAAAGTGATGTAAATTCGACTGAATCTAACTAATTTCAATTTAATAAATATTTTATTGAAAAATATTAATTAATATATAGTTTGAAAATAATTACAAAATGACAAAGCTATGATCTTAGAATATGAAGGAAATGTCGTCCTTTTTCATGTTCCGTTGTTGGATGATACACTGAATGCGTAATCATTACTCAAAATATAATCATAAAAAAATTAATAAACATATCGTCTATTATGCCCAACTGACATTTGGCTTGATGTGCCTGCTTTAATTAATATACGAATTTATTTATTCATTAAACTCAATTAGATTATTTTGTTGTTGACATATAAATATAAACTTTTTGAATGTTTTTGATATATTTTGTGTATATTGGTATAGTGTGATATACGTAAATAGTTTGCCTAATCCTAATATATATAAAAAGAAAAACATTTACTTGTATAAATCATATAATTCATTTTGATAATAAAAGATCAAGTCAACTGAGAGCAATTCCACCTTTGAAACACGGAAATTACAGATTCGTAATCTCCAAGAGACACACTGACAGAGAATGCGACAACACAAACTTCAATCTTCCATTACTTAAATTTCCTTTCTTTCATATTGCTTTCAATCATTCCTCCAAGGAAATCTGTGGTTCTTTTCACCCATCCAAGTCAACTCTCTTCACAGCATCACGTTTTCATCAGAACTATTCATCAAACGAAAAGAAACATGAATCTGAAATTAGGGTTTCTGTTCTTACTTTCCTTCTGTTACTTGTCTGAATCATCAAAATGCAACAAAAAGAACACTGGCTGTGATTTAGCCTTGGCATCCTACTTTGTTTTTCCTGGATCAACATTATCGTTTCTTGCCGAGTATTTCAGCTCCGACATCGTCCAATCCGCCGACACAATCGTCTCTTACAACAAAGACAAAATCAGAAACAAGGATAGTCTACTAGCTTTCACCAGAATCAACATTCCTTTCCCTTGCGACTGCATCGACGGCGAATTTCTCGGCCACATCTTCCATTACAATCTTGGTTCTGATGATACATACGTCAGCGTTTCGAACAAGACGTACGCCAACTTAACCACGGTGGAATGGCTGAAAAGCTTCAATACCTATCCTGAAAATGCTATACCTGCTAATGGCCAGCTTAACGTGACGGTTAACTGTTCGTGCGGTGATAGATCGGTTTCTGAAGATTACGGGCTGTTTGTTACGTACCCAATTCGGCCTGGAGACAGCCTTGATTCCATTGCCAGGGAAAATAATGTCACAGCGGATTTGTTGCAGAGATATAATGGAAACATTGTCGAAGAACTTGGTCAAGGGAGTGGCTTGGTTTACATTCCTGGAAAAGGTAAAATCTCATTCTGTTTATTACGTTGATTATCGTTGGTTTACATTCCTGGCTTGGTTCACCCTCACCCTAGTCGAATCTGACCACTAATGCAAAACAGGATCATTTAGTTAGCATTGGGCAATTTCTATGTAAAAAAATTTCAGAATTCATGAAAAATAAATTAAAATAAATTCTTCATTTAATATATTTTCTGGTTCCAGCAGCCAAATTTCCATACCTTAACAACAACTAATAATAATAATAATAAATAAATAATAATACTAATAAATATATAACTACTCCTAATATTATTATTATTATTATTATTATTAATACAAATACTATTAATATAATATAATTTTAAATATTATATTATTATTAATATTAAAATTACTAATAATTTATTTTAAAAATATTTTCACTAAATTTGAATTGAATTAAAAATATAGAATTCAGATTTATATTTTTTATATTTTAGTTCTATTTCTTTTTATATAGTATTAGTATAGAATTTTTATTTTTTATTTTTATAGAAATGATATAGCATTTCATCTTATTTCAATATAATAATAATTTAATATGATAATCACAATGGGTTGTCCAGGACTCGAACCCAGAACTAATCGGACAGAGTGAAATTTTCTTTATTAAAAAATAGGTAAAAAATCTCTCTCCAAATCATGCTTGCATTTTTGATTGCACATGACTTTCCTATGTATACATCAAAACCTCAACTCCCTTAAAAAAACTAGTAATGAAGTTAAATACTCAGCTGCTCAATCTTTACTATGTATGAGCATTTCATAAGAGAAATGAATTTTTTGTTATCCCTTCATCATTTTATAAATAATAATAATTTATATTTTAATATTTTAATGATTATAAAATAGATGCTTAATAATTTTAATATTAATAATAATATAATATTTAAAATTATATTATATTATTTGTAATAATAATAATATTAGGATTAATTATGTATTAATTATTATTATTATTATTAGTTGTTGTTAAAGCATGGATCTTGACCAGCTAGTGTTGGTAAAGTATGGAAACTTGACATCTTTACATTTTTATTTTTATTATATGTGATTTGATTACTAGTTAAAGTGATGATGAACTCGTAAAACACATCAAATTAAGAATTTATTTTTCATTGAAAATTTTTCACACCAAAAATAGAAATTACCTCTGGATACTTTTATTTGTAAATTAAACTAATAATATCAAAAATATTTAAATTTTTAAGTAAAAAACTCATTTAAATTTACGTAACACTTAAGTCAATAATCATCTCTGTTATTTCTCATTTTTGAAACCCATATTTCTTAAGATCATTATGATTTGTAGTAAGTAATTATAGATAATTAATATAATAGCATATAAGTTTAGAGGTGATAGCCAATTTCGAATCTAATAGCATATCGCCTGCCGAAGTTGACCACTCCATGTAGCAACTCCAACTCTATCCTACATTTCAAGACCCATTACTTGCTTCCACTACATTCCAAATTCTTATACTCTCTCCCTCACACATTTTTCTTTTTCTTTTTTGAAAAAATATAAATAAGATTTAACGCATATTTATTTTAATTTACAGAAAATTTGATTCAACTTTATTTCAGATTTATTATAAAAATTTCAAGAAAGATTCATTATTTTTATAAAAATTTTCATCATGATTTGATATTATTGGAAAATATATCATCCATTTTTTTACCTATTTCAAATAATGGCTCATATATTATTTTAATAAAATAATTAATATATTATATTTTTTTATATATTTATTTAATTATTTTAAAAATTAAAAAAATAACTAATAATAAAATAATTTTTCTTATAATTAGAATAATATATTTAAATTTATCTTTTTAAATAAAATAATAAATTTTCTTAATTTTTATAAGATTTAAAATGTAGTTCATGATAAGTTTTAACAATTAGATTAGCTTTTATTTTAAATATGAAGTATTAATAAAAATCTATTCAGTAGTCAAACAAATTTATATGCTTGGGTATATTTTCTAGAAAATTAGAAAATAAAATTTAATATTTATTTAATAAAATTCTTTAAATAAAAAATAGAAATGAAAAATAAAATTTTCTAAAACATTATTATACAAATGTTTTAACTTTATTTTATAAAATAATATAAGTGAAAATAGTGCTTTTTTAATATTCACATTTGTTATAATAATATATTTTAACATTAAAATATATAACAATTTAATATTTATTACACAGATGTATTTTGTAGAGTTCTGTTTTTCTTTGGAAAACGAAAGGTAAGAAATTCAATATCTGAATTTCATCATTCATTGTCAAAGGTTATCAAACTTTTATATAACAATTTTATTTTAAAAAATAGTAAAATAAATATATAATTTGTTGATTAAAAAATAAAAAAAGAAAAAGTATCTTTAAAATAAAAAATTTTAGAAAGGATTTTGACGAACAAAATTAAAATCTCAAAAAATTTCAAATTAAAATATTTTTAAAATAGGAGCTTTTCAAAATACTAATAACTATACACATTAATAAAAGTCTTTATGGAGCATTTTATGATAATTATTGGATCAAAGAAATGAATAATGTGATTTTAAAAATAAATTTTTTAAATGATATGATTTTTAAATAACATTGCAATGGTCCAACAATCATTCCTTCATCTTGTCATTTGTGTTTATTCAAAATCACCTATTATATTGCCTATTTTTCTATAAACCTCTTTTTCCTTTTTCTATCAAAATTTTTTTATATTTTCTTTTTTTATTTATTTATAAAAAAATTCAAAAAATTCCTACAATCTTTTCTATTATCTAAAATGATTTCTTTACTTTTAATTTCAAAATATCTAAGAATTATTCTAATCATATTTAGTCTGATACCATCAATATGAGTATGTTCTTAACTAAGACAGAATCTAAGAATTACTTAGAGATTGCTAGGATTTTTGCTCTTGAAAACAACAATCTAAAGGATATGAAAATTAATGTTCAGATTGTTTTCTTGATTTCTTAGTTTCCTTCAATTTCTTGTATTTATTTGAATAATAGGAACTAACAATAAAACCTAAAGGTGCTCAGTTCTTGAGAAAGTATTCTTCAAACTCATTTTACCTTAAAGTCAATTCTTCTAAGTGCTTAGAAAAGTGATTTACGTTCTATCTCAATGATTCTACAATTACATTCAAAGAATTAATATGATCAATAACGTAATTTAATAATCCTATTCTTATATCTTTACCTGCATCATGATTTAGATGAAAGCAATCAGGATCAGGATAATTATCAGACATCACATACACAATTTACATACAATAATCACAATAGTTTACAATATAGTAATCCACATATGTTCAAGTAGTTATTGATATACACAAACATGCACACGTTCAACACCAATTATCAACTTTTTATATTTCATAGAAAATTATATAATAAACATAAACATATACTTAGATAAACATAAACACATTTCATAGAAAATTAAACACAAACATAAAGCTTTAAACTGTTTCCTGCTCGTCGTCGACAATCACCTCGAAAGGCTGAAGGTTCTTCTAAGTGTCTCAGCTACTCTCTCTTCACTGACCACTCCTTCCAAATCCAGACCATTTAACAACAACACATTAAGGTATATGGGAGTTGAGAATGTGATCTAGAAACCCAATGATATGGTTGATGAAGGCTAGAGTTCTTT
The DNA here is from genome assembly GCA_948192965.1 of Dalechampia spathulata. Lineage (NCBI taxonomy): Eukaryota > Viridiplantae > Streptophyta > Magnoliopsida > Malpighiales > Euphorbiaceae > Dalechampia > Dalechampia spathulata. The sequence continues at coordinate 12,471 of CANYBF011918188.1, forward strand.
TTTCTTCTCTACAATCACACTGTTTATTATGATTTACAATATGTTCTTCATATAAAAATCTATATGCTTTTATAAGTTCTTGCTTTAAACTTCTAACCATACATATATTAGTAAGATCTAATAAACACAATTTATCAATAAACTTTTCAACAACAGATAACATATAAACATAACTAAAAGACTAAAATTTTTTTATTAAGAATATTCTTCATACTTGGAAATTTTAGAAAGACTCTTCTAAACACAAATTTCTCTTCCCTAAACTTAATGAGTTGAAGGGTATTTATAATATAGAGTTGGTGTACATCTTTGGTATTGTTTGCTAGCTTAAAAAGCCTCTAATTATTCTAAAATGGTCAACAATGGATGTGGTACATTTTAGGACTTTTTCAAACTTGTGACTGACAATGGACATTGGATTTCCTATTTTAGTCAAGAATCTAAATAATATACACAAATAGATGAAATAAAAAAGAAACACAACTGGTGTATATGAACCATTATCCAACAAGTACACTTACTTACATGCTAAAGTAAAAAAGTAAAGTTACTATTATTACAATTAAACAACAATGAGGGCTCATCTCTTTCAGTGGACATAAGATTCCCTCTTATCTTCATTTGAATTATGATATATGGTCACCAACACTTCATGCTTCTCCACTGGTAGCTTAGATGTCCATCTCATATGGTTCTTCATCCTTCTTTAGATCTTTTTTTGCCTCCAATCTTTGCCTTTGTATTTTAAGCTGCCACTCCTTTTGCTTAGCTATCCTTTTCCATAGCTCAAATGTTTTAGCTTGAAAATTCAGACTATGATCCTTTTCTTATATTTTAGAGTATAGGTTTATTGCTTATTGCCATCCTATTTCAAACCTTGGATCTCTAATAGTCGGTAGAGGTAAATTATTGGACCAAATAAAAACAAACATTCTTCCATCTTTAAGATCAAAAAGTTTGGATTGTAAGCTATATGGCTTAAGACTTCTTTGAACTTTTTAATGTGAAGGGTTTTATTGATGGATTTTTTATGCTCGTACATCCTCCATTTTATCCTTATCAAGTTTTTAAGGTTCTACCAGTTTATAACATAAAATTTGGTGTAATTCCCATAGTTGATATGGATATTTAGAGTCTTATCTACCTCATATTCTAGGATTGTATTGATTATCTAAAATATGACTAATCTATAAGTAATGTTCAACTTGTTCAATGCCACTCTTACAATGCTTGGTAAATCTTTTCGCGAATGTTCTAAATCAACCTTTAAAACATTGACTAATTCAACATCCATCAGTTTGAGACTTTCCACTGCTTTCTTTACCTCTACTTGAAGACTAAGCCATCCACATTGTTATTCATGCATGTATGGATATAATGTAGTATAGGCGATCTACTAAATCTATGACCTTGTTGTTAATAACATATCTGATATCTCCAAGAAGATATTGATCCATCTTCTATAACAGTTTTGTCCATTTAATCACTCTTTTTGATGTATTCAGTTGTCTCTTCAATAACACCTCTAAGATGGTTATAATTCATCTTAGATAATCCTTTTGTGGAGATGTGCATATAACCAAAAACCTTCTTTTGAAAGTTTTTGACTATTACCAGTCCATGCTGATGTAGCATCATCTCTTTCAAGATCTATTTTATAGCCTTTACCTGTAATCTCTTTTAATACCAGTTCCCTAAATCTTTTAGATACTTTTCTGTTAGGATGATATGTACCTTCTTCTGGTAAAAGGCTAGGACTATAATCTTCATGAATTTCTTCCTTAGGTATTTTTTCAATACCTACGAGATTTTCATCTCTAGACTCTATTTTTTAGAATATACTACACCTCCAATGGTTCATGCCATTCTTTACTAAGTTCATCTTTCCATCATAATGGTTCGATTGATTCCAAGGGAATGCCCGTATGTGGTGGTTTTGAGTATTTTACTCGATAGTCAAACTTCCCTGGTGGCTCACCAAATACTCCAATCACTTCATCTTCTTTTATAAGAGGGTTCTCCTCTTCTCTAATAAGGTCAACGTTTGAGAAATTTTCTTCTAACGATTCTCCATCCACCATACAATCAGATACTTATTTAATGGGGTCTCCACTTTCTAGTTCATGACTATTGTCACCAAAGCTAGGCTTACTCTCTTTAATTACTGAGTCATCCTTTTGGGCTAAGGATTTCTACTTACGTGAAATCTAAGTTTCCTTAATACTTTCATGGACTTGATCCACCAGTTCTTTTAAACTTGCATCTATAAAGTTACTTTGATATTCTATTAATAAATGCCATGTTTTGTTACAATGCCAATAAAACTATTTTTTAATATCTTTACTTTCTTCTCCATCCATCTCAGACCAGAGCTTGTGCTCTCATTCTCCTTTCTCTTGAGAGGGCATTGCTTTCTCGAGGGTCCTTGTCTCTTGCAATTCCAACTTAGCTTTTTTTTTTTTATGTAGAAATATCCATATGCAAAACTAACAAGTTCATGAGAAAGAGAATCAACTATTACATTTTTATCAGATGAAATATATTCAATATCAAATATATAATAACTAAACCATTTTTGCAATCTCAAAAGTCTAATTTATCTAGCCTTTTTGAAGTTCAAATTCATAAATCTTTTCATCTAAGTTGAATATGTTCTAAGAACAAACTTTTTAGGCGCTAAAAAAATATAAAAAAGCTTTTATACCATTCTTTGCTAAAAAGATAATTCAATTCTACATCTTTAAAAGTTTCAAACCAATACTTATAAATAGGTTCAGATTTATGATCCTTAATTTTAAGGACTACATCTCGATTACTATTTAAAGCATTTTTCTCCAAGACTAACTTATATACATCACAAAGTAAATTTTTCATTCTTTCTTTTATTTATCTTACACCTTTAATGTCTTCATCATCCTAATATCAACGTATTTTATCTAAAGTTTTCTTTGTAATTCTACTTAAGTATTTAGATAGATTTTTAATAAATTGACGAGCATAGTTAGCAAGTCTAAAAAACCTTTGCACTTGCTTCCTATCCTCTAATATATTAAGGAACATAACTATCTTTTCTGATATATGGTCTTATAGCGATACTTTTCCTTTAGCTATTTCTAACTCTAAGAACTTTACTTATTCCTGAAATCATTCTATCTTTCTTTCAAATATAATCAAACCTTTCCTTTGAAACATATCAATCACTTGTTCTAAATGACTCATGTGTTCAGTTTCACTATTGCTAAAAACTAACATATCGTATATATAAACCATGCAAAAATTCTTTAATGCTTTAAAAATATTATCCATTTTACATTGAAAGATGCTAAGAGCATTCTTTAAATCGAATGGCATAACCAAGCATTTATACATTCCTTGAGGAGCATTAAATGTAGTCAATGGTATTGAGTCTTCTTTCATCTTAACCTACCAATAGTCACTTTTTTAATTAAACTTAGAAAAAATCGAAGGTTGTTTAAGACTTTACCTGTTTATGACATCTCTTATTGTAGGAATCTTATAGCCATCATCTTTAGTAGCGTTATCTACCTGATGATAATCTATAATCATTCATGCTTCTCCTCAAATCTTTTTTTAGCAATTCAGAATTTGTTTGTCAAACTCCTCTATCATCTCTTTGGAGTAGCTTATGTTTTTGGCTCGGATGATAGTATCAGGGTCTTTTAGTTCTAGTTTGGCTTTGATGTCATATAGAACCCACAACTTTAATGGATCATCATTGAAGTTATCAATAAACTTAACTAAAAACTCATCTCATTTAGCTCCTGTTAATTGCATGCTTCATACAATTGGTCTTTTTATCATACATTATATTTCAAGACATAATTATTCATATCAATTGGTATCATTTGAATCACTTTCTGATCTAAATAAATGATCTATATTAGACTCATCATGTTATGCTCGTACTCTAAAAGCTAGTTCACAAGGAATAGATCTATATAACTCAAATACTTTAATAGGAGTTTTGATTTTATAAGGGTTGTGATCTTAACACTTGCAAGAGAGATAGAACTTTCATCCTGCATAAAGGGATCATTTTCTCATTATTTGTTTAGGAAAGAATTTCCTAGAATCATATCTATATCTAATTCAGGGAAAGCTAGAATTTTATCAATGGTGAATTGGACAATACCTATTGTTACTAGTACCTTACTTGCATAATGGATAACCATATTTACCTCTCCAGATGTCATTCCTAGTACCATAAGTTCTGCCAATTGATGCCATTATTCATCAGGTAATGCATTGGGCCTAGTACTATTGATTGTTGCTCCTGTATCAATTAACATATCCATAGAGTAATTATAATAATTTGAAAATTTAAGTGCTACCTCAATGTAATGTTGATATTTATTTCCTCAAAATTAAAGATTTTCTATAATGCCATTGAAATAGGAGATACTAGTTACCAAACTTAAAAAAATGGAATGTTGTTGAGAGATCTTTTGTATTTCTCTAACAACCTCAAGAATTGTAGGTACTTTGTCTCATTGCCTTAATGTTTTCCTGACCATCACCATCTTCTACAAATATAAGCATACTGATTTCCTTATACCTTATGATTGTTCTATTATCAGATGATTAATCATCCTCTTCTTGTGTTTTAAGAGTTTCTTTTAGACATTGTCTAGATCTTCTAATTAATGGTTCTTTATTACTTTTTATAGAAGATGTATCAGACATTACTCTCCTAGGTATGTCAATTGATCCTTTATGGAGTTGATCTATGAAGAAACTTTTAAAGTCATACCTTGAAGATGAACTTCTTGAAAATGACCTTCTAGGTTAAAGATTAGAGATTATTAAACCTCTCATAAGTTCTTTTAAATTAAGGATAATATTTTACCTTTAAGTACGATCAAGGAAGATCTTATCGATTTAAAAGATTCAGCTGGTTTGGTTAGAACCTAACTTTTTAGCTAACTAAACTCTATGGAATTGATTTCCTTCTTATGGAACTGCTTATAATTGTCTAAACCTTCTTTAAATAATTTTGTTACCTTACAAATGTTCCTTACTCCAAGATTAGTGGAATTGATAAGTTTGAAGATAATCTTAGTGTGATATGCTAAGTATTTGGCCTAAGAACTCATTTTATTTATCTTGTTTGACTTTATTCTTAAAGTTAGAGAGTTTACCAAAGTTCTATTTCTCAAATCCATGAGATAATTTGGATGGCTTTAAAACTAGATACGACAATTCACAAGATTAGTCTATACTCATGATATCAACTGATCTTTGAATTCTATCCATCTTTTGTCTAAGATAGTTGCTATCACTAGACTATCTGCTAAGAGATTAAACAAAGGAACTAACCCTACTTGAACTAGTCCTACATAAATGTACTTGTATTCTCCTTTTACCTTATTGGTCATCTCTTTGATCTTGTTAAGATTAATAAGGGGCATATCTAACATTTTTAACTATGTGCTAGAAACCTGAGCTATGGAATCACTCTGGGAGATATCTATAATAGATTTAAAGTTGACTCTAAACCTACTATAGATAGTATTAATGTATACCTTAGATAGTTTCCATTTCAAATACCTTTTGGATGGATCTTCTTATTAAAAAGATTCTTCATGTACCAGAGCATTAGCCAATGGGATTAGCTCTTCATCTATGATAACTTCTTTTGAGGTCATCATGAATATTTATGTTATCCATTAATTATATTCATCATTATCAGTTGCATATTTAGAAACTACTTCATAGATTGAATATATTTCAAAGTCTATGTCAGATAAGTCTTTCTCATCTATTGGTTCATAAGCTATCCTTTTATTTTTATATAGATAGGTATCAGTCTTGTGATTTTTAGCACCACATATCTAGCAACAAGAATAGTTGCTCAAAGGTTTTCCCTTAAGACACTTTTCTCTTCTATATTTTTTCTTAAATATTTCTATTCTTTATATGTCCTTAAGGTTAGTTCTACTCCTGATAAACCTCAAATGTTTATTAGAGCTTTTTCTGACCTCTCTATCTTTTCTCAATATTCTTCTTTTCTTATAGTCTTTAAATTTTTTCTAAGAAGAATATTCTACTCTAGGTCTTTATTCTAAACTTAAAGAACAACCATATATACTAGGAACATACTCAACCTGAGAACAATAATTCTTGTTCAAATAAGGAAGATGTTTTGCATCTTTACTTACTTGGAGTTTACTGCATGTCTTTCTCATGGCATATTTGACTGCTTGAATTCATCCTCTTAGACCATCTACGACCTTATCTTTGTTTAAAAGAAGCTGAAAAGTTGTTTTTGCTACTTCTAGCCAAGATTCAGGTAGTTTAGCAAAGAATAATTATGACATGTAATTTTGAGAAGCCAAGTTGAGATTGTAATAATACATTTGAAATTCACAAGTAAAATTATCAAAATAATACATGTCATAGATTTGCAGTTTCATTAAAGTCATTAATGATTATTCTTTGCCTAATGACTCTATTGATAAGGAGAAACCATAAAATTCCCTTTTCAAGATGTCTATAACTATAGCTAACACAACATTAGTTATTACTTCTTTCTCAATTTTATCTTTAATAGAAATATGAGCTATTAATGATTCATAGTACTTTTGAGTATTGTTAACCATTTTGGCTTTACACAAATCATAGGCGCTTATAAGAGTGTATGATTTTGACTTAATTATGAATCTAAGCATTATGATTCATTTATTGATTCTTTCTGACGTATGTTTTTTATAATCAAGATTTAGGAAAGTTGTTGGATTGATTACAAGACTAAAGGGGTTATGAATTCTTCTTTGATCCTATAAGGATAGTTAAGTTTGTACATAGCTTTCTTCGTAGATAGAAGTTCATTAAATATTCTATCATTTATGTGCAATGTAGCTTATTCATCTTAGGCCAAAATATCACTATCCATGTTGGTTCTTTTAACTATGAGATCTGCAATGAAAGGAATCAGTTTTTCTTTTCTAAGTTTTAAAATGTCTCTTTTGGTTAATGATCATTTTAAAGCTTTCAAAGACTTTTAATGATTAATCGCATCGAGCCTCTCATTCATTGATTTTCATACTTCACTTGCTAATACATCTCTTTCTTCTGATAAATCATTTTATGTTCCTTATGAATGAAACCTTTTTAGGAGTTGGTTACTTCAATTTGAATATTTCTAAATGAAGTTAACCCAGTTGGATTGTTGGAGTTTATACTCTCAATATGACTATCCATTAAAACTATTTCTAGGAATTTATTGAACCTCTAAATTTTTGTTTTGTCAAACTAAACTTGATGAAAACTTTAATTTTGAACTTAGATTATCAAAATTCTTCTTCTTAAGAGCAAATTGGTAAGAAGAACATAGTTTTATTTTAGAAGAAAAATTGCACATAAAACAAAAGATATTATTTTGGAAAATAGTTTTTGTTTTGCATTATTTTGGAAAATAATTTTTTAAAAAACATTATTTATTTCTTTTACTTGATAATTATTATAAATTAAAAAATATCAATTTTATTTGAAAAATTTTCCAAAACACCCGGTTAAGCTTTCAAGGAAGCTTTTCACTCTTATTTTAACTTTTCCTACATAAATATATTAGCCAAAATATAAGAATGAAAATAAATCTCATTTTCTTTTCTTTCTAAACAAGAGAGTAATGTAATGAGCAAAACCATATGGACGTTTTCTTTTTGAGCTGAAACACTAAATTATCCTTACATGGTACAGACAAGCCGACGCCGTTCATTGACCACAAAACCGCGGGAATTTATTACTAGTTTTCTTGGAATTCTTCAACTCCAAAAGAGAGAACCTTGAGCTGTTCCAACACGACAGCTCCAATAGTCCTTCTATGCGTAGTTTTGTTTCCTCAATCCCTTCCTTTATCCAAGAAAACAATCCATCAACTCATAATTCTTGTTTAAATTCCGCAAGTTCCCAGTCAAAATTCGATCCGCGACAACTATTTTTATCTTGAAAAAAAAAATCTCTGAGTATACTCTTTGTGCTCCTCAAGAACAGTTCGCCATGAATCTGAAATTAAAGTTAATGGTAGTAGTTTCTCTGCTATTTAGTCTCTACTGTTACGGTGAATCCAGATGTACTAGTGGCTGCGGGTTAGCATTTGCTTCCTACTACATATGGGCAGATGTCAACACTACATTCATAGCCGAAGTTATGAAATCGGACCTTTTAGATTCACCAGACACGATCGTCACCTACAACTCAGATAACGTTCCAAATAAAGACTTCCTCGTCTCCGGCACCAGAGTCAACATCCCCTTCCCTTGCGACTGCATCGACGGTGAATTCCTTGGCCACGTGTTCAGCTACAACGTCAGAACAGGCGATACGTATACTACCGTTGCTGATACGTATTATTCGAATTTGACGACGGTCCCTTGGCTGCAGCGGTTTAATTCTTATCCTGCCAACAATATACCTGACACTGGTATACTCAATGTGACGGTTAATTGCTCGTGTGGAAATAGTGCGATTTCTGAGGATTATGGTTTGTTCATCACGTATCCGCTTCGGCCTGAGGATTCTTTGACCTCTATTGCTAATCAAACTAATCTTACTGCTGATTTGCTTCAGAGCTATAATCTTGGGGTTAATTTTAGTCAAGGAAATGGTCTGGTTTATATTCCTGGAAAAGGTAACTTTTTTTGTTAATAATTTATTTTTATCTTAATTAGTGCCTAAATAAGAAGCTATATGAAGATTAGCCAATCCTCTCATTAGGAAGATTTGCCAACTTAATTAAAAGTGGATGGTGGAGTGTACAAGGAACAGAAGGTTTAAACCTGAACTTGGAAAAATTTGGTAGAAACAAGCATCTATATCTTTGAAAGATGCGATCAAAATTGGCTGGATTGGAAATTCATTTAAATAGGAAGTTCAGACCTATTAAGCATACACTAACTAATTTCCAGGGATCCCTAAAATAGAATCATTGTTTTATTAATTTTCTATTTAAGCTGATTACCAACTAGCTGCCACTATTGCTTGGCCTGCCATAAGCCTCGTACACATAATCATTATTATGTTGTGTGGTTGAAATAACTACATATGCCACAGTTCATTCCTATAAATATATCGAGTCATTCTGTAGAAATTGTAGAATGGAACTGTGGTTCTATGTGAGTGTATAACATGGAATAACAAATTAAGCAAATAATAGCCAATTTGGAAATTATTGAAGTAGCTTCTGAAGGTTGATCACAGATAGTTTGTTATTCCATGTCATATGTTAACATAAATCGTCACTTAGTCAATCATTTTTCGTATGTATGATTTTTAGCAATGCTACATGGGTATATACAAAAGTGTCTGGAGAGATTGCAATACTTGAAATTATATTTTTTGCTGCCTGTGAAACGTGACCGGATCTCTTTTTTATGTTTACAGATCCAGATGGTAGCTATCGGCCCCTTACTTCTAGGTAATTTTGCTTGCTGCACCTTTGCATATCAACAGTCTATAACACATATCTTACAAATTGATAAATTTGTTGTAATTTTCACTTTTGCAGCAAAGGTGGTTTGACTTAATCTACACAAATGTTTTATGATATGTTTGGGCAGAGATGCTAGAGCGAAGACTTCATTGAGCTTACATTTGCAGTTTTAATGTAAAGCAGGAATATCTGGCGGCATCATTGCTGGAATATGTATAGCAGCAGTAGCTGTGGTGGTGTTGTTAGCTGTTAGTATATACTTCGGGATTTGCAAAAAAAGGAAGGCAAAGGAGGCATTGTTGTCAACATCTCATGAACACTCTGCTCATGTACTTCAGGGTACGTTGTATTCATTTTGATCTATTTGAACTTAACTCTTAACTATATATCCACTTGGATCTTTAAATTTTTTGCCGATGCAATGGACTAGTGCAAGCACCATCGCTTGTTTAAGATGCCATCATGGCTTGTATTTTGAAAATTGGAGAAAATTGTATACATGTATTTTTAGATGACGATTCTAATAGATGTTGATATAAAAGTTATTTGTGCTTTTGCAATTGTCAAAAAGTAGATCTTTTTGTTCATATCCTTATACTTAACTATACCTCTTCACTTATGTAAATTGTAAAACAGTTTAGAGGGTGCATACTTAGAAGAATATAAATTGAAACGTATTAAACCCACTTCCCCAGTTTTTCATCCAAAATATGGAGAGCTATAATTATTTTATGCTGATTAACCCTTTATCTTCCCTGCCTTTCTTTTGATGCATTATGGTGCACAACAATAATTACTTGCACGGTGAACATTGCATGATAAAATTAGTAATATAACAACACTTGTATTACTTATATTACTATTTTTGTTTTGCTTGTATCTACTTAGAAACTACGTATGTAAATCATGAACCATTTGTTTGGGTACAAAACAAGAGAGGAAAGAATATGAGGAATCTTTTATTTCCCTTGTTTCTGTCTAAACCAGAGGATGGAAAAAACTGTGAAAGGAAAATAAATTTATTTTTGTTTGTTTGAAATGATGAGATGAGAGAGAAAAGGGAAGAATTTTGTATATAATGATCATTTTAACCTTAACATATATTACTAAATTTTAAACATTAAGAACAAATCAGTAATTCTCTTTTAATTAGTCAAGTTTTGGCAATAATTTTGTCAATTGGGAGAAGGAAAAACTATCCTTATTTACTTTCCCTCCTATATTTTCTGTTCTTACCAAAACAAGGTAAATATATATTTGTCTTCTTATTTTACTCTCTTATTTTGCACTTTCCTGAACACAGTAACATTAATTCTAGAATACAACATCTTCATACTTGATTACTCTTATCCCTCTCCTTGTCTTTAATGCTATAAATAGACAATGATTTTCTTTTACTATATGAAGCAAATAAAAGGATATGGATGACTTAGCTTGTTCAATATTTTACATTTCCCTCGTTGTTGTTGCAGGTCCTGGAAGTAACTTGAGTAAACCTGTGGAATCAACTGGTGCAACACCTGCTCTCATGGGAATTACCGTGGAGAAGTCAGTTGAGTTTTCCTATGAAGAACTTGCACAGGCAACTGATAATTTCAGTATGGCTAACAAGATTGGCCAAGGTGGCTTTGGGTCCGTTTACTATGCAGAACTTAGAGGCGAGGTGAACAGACACACAAACCTTCATTTATTATAATTCATTGTTGATGAAATATGTGCAATTTTTCTTATCACCATTTGTGTTAGTAAGTCAACACCTTGCCTCCTCAAGGCTAGTAGACGCCTTTTCTGTTTTTGGATCATAAACAGCCGTTTTGCCACATAGCATAAACCCTAGTGGATTGATTTGAAACATTTCTGCTCTTCCATCCTTATACCTTGTAGGTCATTGGATGTGCCATTAACAACTTACAATTTTCTACATATTGATGTCGCACAATGTGGGAATGAAAACATTGTATTGGCTAAAAAGTTTATTAATTTTGAAATATTTGGAGAAGCATTTAGCCCTCTTATTATCATCCTGATTTAAGTAATTATGTATAATTATAGTTTTAGTTGAAAACTACTTGCATATATGCATACAATTTCACAGGCAGATACAAGAAGTCTTGCTTAGTGGCTAACGCTAACAGAGAGTTTTCCAAGGCCATGAGCATCTTCTGTTCAAATCTTTCTGTTCCTTTCATGTTTTTATTATTTTGTTATATAATAAGTAAAAAACATAAAATAACAAAACTTTGAATTCTTAGAAATGTTAATAATTTTGTTTTTCAATACATTAGGTTCAGATGAGAATGAATGCTAATTTACTTGAATGTTCTCTATCTTTTAGGATGGAAGCATACGTTGATAATTGTTTGGCTTCTTTTGGTTATAACCCCTTTTCTCCTATGCTCATAAATTTGACTAACCATGCAGAAAGCAGCAATCAAAAAGATGGACATGCAAGCTTCAAAAGAATTTTTTGCTGAACTAAAAGTTCTCACGCATGTTCATCACTTGAACCTGGTATGGTGTTCTCTCCTTCTGATACTAGATATTTTAGTTATCAATGTCTTGTATATAAAAATTATCTCCAGTTGAGTATATTTATCAACGTTTATTTTAATGCTGTTTTCAGATTAACTGTTGAAGTAGTTCTTGCCAGCTCATTGCTCAGGATTAAATCATATTCTGAATTGAAATTTTTTAGGAGTTATAACCTAACCATGTATATATATTTATATTCCTTCCTTTTTAGTAGTTCTTATCCATATATTTGACATCTACTTCATTGTGCATATGGATATCCATGTATGAATCTTCTAAGTAGGATAACAAATCGAAAGTGTTTGGGGTTGAGTCATCATTGACTTGAAATATTGATTTTGATTGTTTGTATGGCCATAGAACCTTCTAAATTCTCTGTCATGTGATCGGGATAAGCCAGCATGCCTTGTAGCTTCAGTACATATAGCTTAATGCATCCCATATGCATGAACTTCTTTGCTAGGCAACATGAATGTTCTAATTCACCACAGTAGTGCAAGAGCCACTTCAAACAAATTTGGCAAATAAAAAAGTAAAAGGTCCGATGAACTTTTTTGGCAGCCTGGAAGTCTTCTTGTTTAAGTGCTACAGACTCTTAGAGACAAAAGGCAGTAGTACGTACTTGGTATTTATTGCTGGAAGGTGTTTTGACCAGCTATATTAATTGATGCTTTTGTTCTGACAATGTATGTAAAATTTTCTTAGTTCCAAAATATACATATGGTGGCAGGAATATTTTGTTACATTTTATCTCTGCTTGATGGTATCTATAATTAAATGCAGGTCCGATTGATTGGATATTGTGTTGAGGGTTCTCTTTTCCTCGTTTATGAATACATTGAGAATGGCAACTTAAGTCAACATTTGCATGGTTCTGGTAAGATCATCTAGAATCTATAGATAATTCGTGGTTTTAGCTGATATGCTTATTGATGGCAATGTTACTTGTTTACAGGGAGGGATCCTTTACCGTGGTCTGTTAGGGTACAAATCGCTCTTGATTCAGCTAGAGGACTTGAATATATCCATGAGCACACCGTTCCTGTTTATATTCATCGTGATATTAAGTCAGCAAACATATTGCTGGACAAGAATTTCCGAGGAAAGGTTGTATTACCATCTTGTTTTGGTTATCCTTCTTATCAATGCGCTTTAAACTGCTCGCTAAGTCATCTGCAATACAGGTTGCAGATTTTGGGTTGACTAAACTGACTGAGGTAGGAGGTTCATCCCTCCCCACCCGTCTTGTGGGTACATTTGGATACATGCCCCCAGAGTAAGATAACATCTTGATTTTACAAGAAAATAATATCCCAGCTTTATGTTTCATGTAAATCCAATTTTAGCCTCACAGCATTCTTGTCTAGCTGCTTCTAGCAAATTCTGTTCATCTTTATTGGGTTTAAACATGGAACTTGGAGATCTGTTCTTAGCTGTTAATGAATGTTGTGATTTTATAATTTTGTTCTTGCCTTGAGGCAGTTTACAACTTCCATCCCGTAATTGATGCCTCCTGTTGATTAAAATCTTCAACTTTTGATTCACATCACGAAACTCCCTGAATTTTAGTTAAAAGCTCTAAGAAAACTCCTTTATTAACAGTCATTAATATAAATTGGGTGACACGGTGACATGGCATGCGGAAATGTGACATGTGACAGGCTTTTTTTAAAATTTACTCGTCATGGTATATGGGACTCATGGTGTTGGGGAATTATCCTGTGTCCAGCATTAGTTCTCTGCCTGATAATGTGGAGAAAGCATAAGAAAAATGGGTGCATCGTTTTGTTCATCTAAAAACTCCTGCAATCATCATCATATGTCATGATTTTTTAAAATATTCGTGTTTGCCTTACAGGTATGCTCAATTTGGTGATGTTTCTCCGAAAGTGGACGTATATGCCTTCGGTGTTGTCCTCTTTGAACTTATATCGGCCAAGGAAGCTATCGTCAAGTCAAACGGTTCCAATGCTGAATCAAGAGGTCTTGTTGCTTTGGTAACTTCTACGCATCCTTCTTCTTTATTAATTAATCTACTTTGTAGTGTTAAAAAAAATCTACTTTGTAAAGCTGATTTTGGAGTTACTAGTTTTTTAGCTACTTAAAAATCTGAATAGCAGAAGCTAGGACTCAACGTAAACAAGACCTGTGCCTTAAGAATTCATAGAAGATTTTGAATCTTCTATGATAATGATCGCTCCTGTAACCTTTGGTAACAGTCTGGCTGAGCATTATGGAGAAGCTTCGAAAGGAGCTTGCTTTGGGAAGTTTCTTTTAGCAGCCTGCGAACCTTCTGTTTGTGGTAATCTGTAATCACAATGTTTATGCAAAACCTCAAGATGAGAAAACTAGTTTTATGATTGAGTTGTTCCATTGGGTTTTCAAGTTCGAAAACAAGAGGTCTAAGACATGTAAATTTGTAAACTTGCCATTTGTTGATTCCGTCACTTGTTCTAATGCGTTCTGCAGTTTGAGGAAGTTCTTAATCAGCCTGATGTGAAAGACAACATCCACAAACTAGTTGACCAAAGGCTCGGAGACAACTATCCACTTGATTCGGTCCGAAAGGTGTGAATATTATCTTACCACAGATAAATTTATACCATTTACAGCATTTCTTTTCCCAGGTTCTGATAATATGTCTAAACCAATGTGGCAAATGTTTGGTTCCAGATGTCACAGCTTGCCAGGGCATGTACGCATGAGAATCCGGAGCTACGTCCAAGCATGAGATCCATCGTTGTAGCCTTGATGACGCTTTCATCTTCGACAGAGGATTGGGATGTTGGCTCCTTCTACGAAAATCAAGCTCTTGTCAATCTGATGTCCGGAAGATAAACAGTCTTGAAGCAAATGGGACATTTTTCTTGCTTCTTCCTCATCACCCGGAACGCCTCACATTCAGGTATTTGTATCATTTGTAAATGTCAAGTTCAGAATTGTGAAAGCAAACATATGATTATATCTAATCACTTTGATGAATGCATATGCATCAACCTTTTCCTTATATATCGTCTGATTCATCTTGATTAGCCAATTTAGAATATCAAAATAAAATCAAAATTATTAAATAACTATTAAAAATTTAAAAATTTTTATAGTTATTTATATAAAAATAATTATTTATATACTTATTATGTAGGTAAAAATTATAGTTCAACTTCTAATCACTTAATTATTTTTTTAATTATATATTTCATTTGAAAAATGAATATCATTAAGATAATAAACATTTTAGAATATATTTTATTTGCATCTATACAAAGATAAATATAACATATTTAAAATAGAATCTTAAAATTAATTTTTGTTAATTTTTAGTGAATAAATTTTTTTATCAAAAAACAACAATATTAAAATTATTATATTTTAACTTAATTACAGCTAAAATTTTTAAATTAATATAAATAAACAATAAAGAATTACTCACATAAAATATTTTCATTGAAATTTAAGTGCTATTAATCAATTAAATTTAAATATATTATTATTTAAAATTTTATTTAAAATTAAATATAAATATTAATTATTTTTATTATCTAATAGTTTGATTTGTTAAAATTAATTTTTATCGTCTAATTTTTATAACAACTAATTTCTATATAAAAATTCTATTAAAAATCAAATATAATTACTAATTATTTTTATTGTTTATAGTCATAAAAATATCTCATATTATTAATAATTAAGTTAGCCTTTTTAAACTCATATTATAAAAGTTAAGCAAAGTATATTTATGAAACATATTTTTCTTGAATTTTTTACTAAGAAAATATATAATATCTGCTAATATATTGATTTTTTATTAGTTTTAATTAATAAAAATTTATTTTTTAAAAAAAATAATATTAAAATTAATTCATTTTATAATTTGTTTTGAATTACCTTTAAAATTTTTGAATTAATATAAATAAATAATAAAGAATCATAAAATATTTTTATTAAAATTTTAAAATTATTAATCAATTAAATTTAAAAATATGATTATCTAAAATTATATTCAAAATTATGTATAAATACTAATTATTTTTATAATCTAATAGTTTGATTCAATAAAATTAATTTTATTATTTAATTTTTATAATAACTAATTTATATATAAGTATTCTGTTAAAAATAAATATAAATACTAATTATTTTTATTATCTAGTAAATATTTTTACATTATTAATGTTTGAGTTAGCATTTTCAAACTTATAACATAAATTTAAGCAAAATAGATTGAAAAAATATATTTTTCTCAAATTTTTTATTAAGAAAAGTATAATACATGCTAACTTTTATTTGATACATGCAACATACATACAAGAAGTAATTCTAATTAGATAAAAATCAAAAAGTAAATCTCAATTATTATAAATAAATAATATAGAATTAATCACATAAAATATTTTTATTAAAATTTTAAAATTATTAATCAAATAAATTTGAAAATATGATTATCTAAAATTATGTTCATAATTATACTAATTATTTTTATTATCTAATAGTTTGATTCATTAAAATTAACTTTTGTTGTTTAATTTTTATAATAATTAATTTCTGTATAAGCATTCTATTAAAAATAAATATGACTATTAATTATTTTTATTATCTAGTAGTTGTAAAAATATTTTCACATTATTAATATTTTTCAAGCTCATAATATAAATTTAAGCAAAATAAATTGATGAAATATATTTTTTTCAAATTTTTTATAAGAAAAAGTGCAATAATACATGATAACTTTTATTTGGTACATGCAACATACATTATATAATTAGAAAATAAATCTCAATTATTATAAAAATATTTAAAATTAACAAAATTGCATGTTATTAATATTTAATTAGAAGAATAAACAAGATAAAAGAATAGGACGAAACCATAAAAAACAAATATAAATATAAACTGCTATATGAATTTTTTTATTTATTTTAATTTTAGATAGAAATAAAAAAAAACATTAATTTTTGCTCATGTCATTTTAAATTAAAATTATATTTATTTTTCTCTTTAATATTTAATTTATACGAGTTCTTATCATAATTAATTATAAATCAATATTAATTTAGCCAATCACAAGCATGTTTAATCGACAACTAAGAACATTCTTATTTCATAAACTAACAATTACAGTAGAACCTAAAAATTGTAAAAACAAGAGAAGCCAACACAAGATTCAAAATACGACTGAACCTTCCGAGGAAATGAAGGTATAGAAAACAAAAGGCAGTCTTAGATTTCTGCGGGAGCTAAACGAAACTTCGACGAAAACTATGCCCCCATTATCGTCACCAGTTTCTTTTCTTGTTTGTGTTCATTTAGAATTCGAGCTCATTGCGAGGCCTCCATAGAAAATAAAAATGAATCAACGCTAGCAAAGAATGAATGTCACTCTTAGTAACTGTTAGGGTTTCTCAAATTATAAAATTATTAGATATTCTTATATTGAAGACAATAAGAATTATCATATATATCTAAATATCTAATATATTATTATTATTATTATTACTCTGATGCCATCGTTGACATAATCCTTCTTCTAAAGCTACTTTTTCGCATAGATAGTTGACATTAATTGTCTTCATTCAACTTTCAATGAAATGGGACACCTTTTTCCTTATGCTATCTCAACGTCATCGCCTTCTATAACTTGCTCCTCAAGAATACCTAAATAAATGGAAATTTCTCGTTAAATTAATTTATTATATATTATTATAAATTTATTAATGATATAATTAATATTAAATATATATTAATTATGATTTATATATTATTATTTAATATAAAATTAATATTAATAATAATTAATGTATATTATTATATTATTAATAAATTATAATTTTATATAATAAATTAAATTTATATAAAATTTTTTTGTTTGGAAGAGCATGGGATAAGAATTTTCTTTTTTAAAAAATATTGAATATGGTATGATTATATTTGCATCAGAATTATATCATATATGATTATATATTTTTTATATACTAAATATATAATATAATTATTTATTGATACCAAATTAATGTATTATTTATTTATAAATTTATATTGATTTTTGTTATGTGTCTTTTTTGATAGAGTATGTTAAAACATGTAAACGTCTTGTCAACAATCTTCCCCTCAGCAATTGCTCCCGTTGAGAATCGAACCCCTTACCTTGACTCTGATACCATTTGTAGGACCTCAAGCGCTACCAGCTCTCTCAAAACCAATTAGTGTTAGGAAATGTGCATACCATAGCCTTATAGTGCATTCAACACACATAAGCACCTACGACATTCGACTGTGACTCGGCCCATGGCTCTAATACCACTTGTAAGACCTCAGACGCTTCCAACTCTCCCAAAACCAATTGGTGTAAGGAAATACGTATACCCTAACCTTATAACGCATTCAGCATACACAAGCTTCCATGACATTCGACTGTGACTCGACCCATGCCTCCGTCACGGGACAATTGATGCAAACACCTTGCCAACAATAATTTAATTATTATAAAATTATATTATTATACATATCACTTTTATAATAGAATTTTTATCCCTTTAAAATTTTGTTATTATATATATCATTTAAGATTTTATTATAAAATCAACAAATTATAAAATTTTAATTGATATAGACAAATATACATATTTAATTGATTAATAATTCTTAAAATTTTAATTAAAATATTTTATATCATTAATTTTTTATTATTTATTTACATTCATTTAAAAATTTTAAAGTTACTTTAAAACTTCAAGAAAAGTATTTTTGTGTGTGTAACCTTTATAATATGAGTTTAAAAAAGATTCAATCAAACATTAAAAATGTAAGATTTTTCTAAAACTATTAGATAATAAAAATAATTAGTATTTATATTTGATTTTAAATAGAATTCTTAGATATGAATTAGTTGTTATAAAAATTAAATAATGAAAATTAATTTTAACAAATCAAACTATTAAATAATGAAAATAATGAGTTTAAAAACTTTAGATATACTTAAAAATAAATTATAAAATATAATAATTTTAATATTATTATTTTTTGATAAAAAAAATTTTTATCCACTAAAATTAATAAATTTTTATCAATTAAAATTAATAAAAAATTAAGTTTAAGATAATATTTAAAAATCTTTAATTTATTTTTATATATATGCAAATAAAATGTATTCTGAAATATTTATTATCTTTATGGTATTAATATTTTAAATGAGATATATAATTAATATAATAATTAAAAGAGTAAAAGTTACGCTATAATTTTTGTCTATATTAAGTATAATAAATAATTACTTTTATATAAATAACTTTAATATAATTCTAGGATATGTTATTAGATATATTAAATAATATATTAGATAATAATATATTATTAGATAATAATATTAAATAACTATTCTATTAGATAATAATATATTAGATAATAATATATTAAATAACTATACTATTAGATAATAATAAAAATTAATTTTAATACATTAAATCATTGAACGATAAAAATAATTAATTTTGAATATAACTCTTAAATTAAAATTATTTATAAGTAAATTAAAACTATTAAAAAAATAAATTTCCATTATCCGTCCCCTTTTGATATTAAATTTAAATATTTACCTTGATGTAATATTCTCAGTAAAAGAAAATTTAAGATGCAGAGGTTAGAATCCCATTTAAAAGCTGATGTAAATTTGAAATGCAGATCACATATGTATGTAAGACTAAGTTGGTATGATGGAATTGTAATATCACCATATCCAACAAACCATTTCAAAATATTTTTATTTGAATTTTGGCTCATTGATTAAATTATTAGCAATAAAAATGACATCTTTTTATGATTCAACGATTTTTAAAGCATAAAATATTATAATCAGAGCACCTCTTTTTTTTTTTTTTTACAAATATGCCCTTCTCTTTCCTTTTTATATTCTTTCCACAATAAAAATAAAATTTTTATAAAATTAAAATAATTTCATTCTACAATTTTTATTTGATCATTTTTTTTATTAATAATGAAGAATAAAAAGTAATGATTCATTAATATTTTTAAATAAAACGAAAATTGATTAACAACAATTTCGAATATAGAGAGATTAATTTTATACCTTATGTGTCTTGATCGTTAATATCAATTTCGTAATATTTTCTAATTTTTTGATAGTTATCAATCAAAATGAAATATTTTTCAATTTTTATTATAGTTATCGCATCAATTTATTATAATAGAAATTAATCCGTATCAATCGATCAAATTTATTGAATAAGTAGAATTAATCATTGATTGTAATTTTTATATTCATTACTTATATGATATATAACTTATCTGATTATGTTTGTAAAATGATTTTTTCTAATATAATATAATTTACAAATTATCAAATTAATCAATCCAACTTAAAAGATATATAACAAAAAGAAAAAAAAAGATATATTCAAGAAATCAATAAGTTCACTTGTAAAAATATTATCTATTTTCTGATTAATCTTTGTACATTATTTTATTACAGATATTTTTTATTTTTTTTATTTTTCTTGCAGTTTCGGTTTTTCACCTTTTAATATAATTTATGAAAGTAAAAAAAATAAAAAAATATGGAAAAAATATGTTAGTTATTTTAAATTTGGAAATCATGATTAATTTATGTTTATATTTATCGACTGTAAATAAGATCAATATTATTTTATAATGATAAATTTGGTATTTAAATTTTTTATGTTTTATATTTTAGTGTTTAGATAGGTTTTGTTCAATTAAATATCTGAAGTTTTTAATTTTTTTTATCAATTTAATATTCATTTACATTTTCACAATTTAAATGACCGTTAAAAAAAGGTTGTATCAAAATATTTATAAAAGAAAATAATAATTTTAAAATATATTGATTAAAAGATTGATATCAAACTAAAAAAAAATATTGTCTTGATTATGAAAATTATAAAATATGTTTAGTTATCATGTCAAATTTGATTAATATACAAATTTATAATTCAAATACTTACTAGATAATTGAATAAAAAATTATTTAAATATTAAAACAAAAAACATGAAAAGTATCAACGCCAAATTCGTAAGTCTTTTGATATCCTAACAGAGTTTATTATTATTATTATTATTCAAAATCTACTCCTTTTAGTAAGGTATTTGATTGTTATTTATTAAAAAGAGATTGTTAAAAAAAAAGA
Source organism: Dalechampia spathulata (assembly GCA_948192965.1). NCBI lineage: Eukaryota > Viridiplantae > Streptophyta > Magnoliopsida > Malpighiales > Euphorbiaceae > Dalechampia > Dalechampia spathulata. The sequence goes on from CANYBF011918188.1 coordinate 33,612, forward strand.
GAAGAAAGAATTGCGTCCTATAAATATGAAAATCACTCACCAAACCAAACATAAACACAAACATTAATATTTACGACTCTTACAACTACCCCCATGAAACCGTCAGAAGCCATTAACAAAGACATAGAGACCGGGTCAAGTCACCTGACGGATTCGGTGCAGCCGCCGAGTCTTGACGGAGTAGAGGAGATTCTTGGGTACAAATTCAACAACAAAACCTTATTGGAAGAAGCTTTTACGGATCCTTCCTTTCCTGATAGGTGCTTTACTTACGAGCGATTAGAATACATCGGCGACTCGGTTCTTAATCTCCTCTTCTCTAAAGAGCATTACTTCAAGTATCCGGATTTGCCTCCCGGGGCTTTGACCAGACTCCGTGCTGCTAATGTTGATACTGAAAAGCTTGCACGTGTCTCCGTCAAACACGGATTTCATCGATTTTTGCGTCACAATAAACCTCTTCTTGAAGAACAAGTAAGTTCTCAATTTTCTGTTAAAATTTTTTCTCTATGTTGTTCGATGCTTCCGTGATTGTTGGTCGTAGATTTTGAGCTTTAAGATCTGTTTTGAGTCCATAATGAATCAAGATTGATTTTTTTTTTTCCTGATTTGGGAATTGAGATATAATTGCTTTCTTCGTTTGAAAATATTTTATTCTTAAAATTAACATGCATTTGAAGACATTTTTTTGGCGAAAAATATTCATTTGAAATTCATAGTTTACTATTAAATAACATTTAAATATTTATATATATAATCATTTATCTTCTGTTTTGATAATTTATTATAAAATAATATTACATAGGAAATTTCTATTTTAGATTAACGCGTAGCCTGCAAGGATTACAAGTTGCACTTACTAAATCATATATGGAATTAGGTTGAATAGTGAATGTCTTATCTATATTGTTTTGACTTGCTTTCGATTTTCCTTCTCTCTTTTCGGAATATAATAGATTCAAGTGGTCCCCTATTGACCTTTCTAAAATTTTCAAAATATTGACTTTTTTTAAAACATTTTTTTGAATTAAAATTTTTTCTAATTTCTATTTATATATAATAATAACAAATTATTTGTATTATTCTTAATAAAATAAATTAAAATTAACTATGTTATTTTATCTTTTATAAATATTTTTTTATTTTTAGTGTTGTGATGTTTCCAATGGTTTGTGGTACATGTGATCTTTAGACTCAGAAAACAATTAACCATAGAAGTACGTTCTTTTGATGAAATTTAATTTTAAATAATATTTTATGTATTTATTATTTTCAAATTATTGATTTTTCATTTTAATCAATTGGATAATATATTTATATAAATAAATAAATAATAAATCAGTGATTTTTTTTATTACCAATTGATAACTTACTTTAAAACATCAGAAGAAATTTTTACATATTAATTGGTTTAATATTTTAGGATAAAATTGTAATATTTATTACATGTATTGGTAGATTTGTAAATTCAGAGAAGCAATTTTGGAATATCCATTGCATTCTAATGGACTTGTGGATGTTCCCAAAGTTCTAGCTGACATTGTCGAATCAATCATTGGAGCGGTTTTTATCGATAGCAATTCTTCAATTGATACAGTGTGGAAGGTATTTTTATTTTTTGATTTTTTAAATTAAAATTAAAATTAAAATTATTTCATAAAAAAAAATGTTTCACTAACGATACTCATATGTTTTGAAAATAGGTGTTTAAGGATTTGTTGGAACCAATAATTAGCAGAGAAACATTGAAAATACATCCAGTAACTCAACTATATGAAGTATGTCAAAAGAGAAACTTGAAAGTGAAATTTGTAGATTTATGGAGAGAGAGCATGGAAGTTGATGTATGGATAGATGATCAGCTTGTTGGTAAAGGAACTTATGGCCTTAAGAAAGAAATTGCTCAAAATAGAGCAGCTAAAAATGCCCTAGATAATATTCAAAGAATATTTGGTGAAAATTGAAATTTTATGGTTGATTTGTAATTTTGTAAAACTTAATATATTCTTATGTTTATAGATTATCATTATAATTATATGTTTATCAAAGATAAATGTGTAATGAATATCAATTCCATTTAAATGTTTTGGAATATAAACTTTCATTTTAAATTTCCAACATTTTTTAAAATATATTAATGCTATGTTAATTTTTATTTTATTTTATTATAAACATTAATTTTAATTATCATGAATTAGATCATAGTTCATTAATAATGATCAATATCCATTAATAATGATAATAATTTTAATCACTTATTAATAATTTTGATATATACGTAAATATTGATATTTATATTTTGTAATTTATGATTTATATAGATATAATTTGTATTCACTAATTTTGTGACTTATACAAATAAGTTTTTATATAAAAGCTAAAATCAATATATGTTTATGTGTTTGTATATATGTTGATAACTTCAATCTCCACCAGTCGAAGAAAATGAGAAATAGTACAAATGAAAAAATAAAAAATAAAAAAATTATTTATTAGATTAAATTGTTAATTGTTATTTTAATATAATTTATGATTTAATTTGATTCAAGATTTTACAATAGTTGAGAGATTGAATATTAAGAAATATGATGAAGTTTTATAATTTTATGATGCTTAGTGTTGATGAAAATTTTATAAAATAATAAAATCAAACACTATAAGAAGATGCATTCATTGTAAGTAATCTTTTATTATAATATCTTATTTTATTTATGTTGTTCAATAAAATAATATTTTTTACGTTAATTTTCAAATTTGTAAATTTTAATTTCTAGGATCGAGGTTTCAATTGTTAGCAAATAACATGTGAATATAATGATTCAAGTGATGTTATATGAATTATACATGATAAGCGTCAAATTAGTCAAATTATTTTCTTATTTCCTATGTAGAAAAATTATAGATTTTTGTAGTAAGTAAAAGAATGGTCGATCCCATAGAGATGGAACAATCCTTTGATTCTTTGTAAAATATTTCGAAGGAAATAATTATTGGAAAGAAAAATAAAAGAAGAATAAAAATGATTTTAAGAAATATTTAGATAAAAGTTTCTTAACCAAAAGCTAATAATTCTTTACGTTTACTGCATGATCATAGATTCATTAGTCCTTCTATGACTTCTCATTAAACCGGTTAGAGCCGTGGAAGTACCTTTTTATAATCAATTCCTCCATAGTATTAAAGTGACCAGGAAATAACTCTACAATCACTTCTAATTGCTGAATAGACATGACAAAGTAAGCATCTCACTAGTCTATTAACAATCGCACAAAGAGCTAGAAGAACCTAACTCAAGTTAACAACCAAAACACTTATATTGTTCAAGCCAGATTGTGATAATCCATAAAGAAAGTTAAAATCTTTATTACAAGTAATAACTTCTTAAGTTGTCATAAACAATAAGTTGGAGAGACAATTACAAATCTAATAACTCGTATGATAATTTATTGTATTTGAACTTGTACAACGGGTTCAAATTATACACTTTCCAAAGCAATCATGATTTTATGATTTTTGGGATTAAAACAAATAATGAAAGTTAAAGAATGTAACAAAATGTAAAATAAACAACTTTATTGATAAAACTAAAATCAATTGATAAAAATAAAAATGTAACAAAAGAATTTACCTTTATAATGGAAATAAGCCTTCCATTTATAGAGATAGAAAATAAATATTAAAATAAATAAATAATTTCTTAAAATAATAATTATATTTTTTAATCTTATATCATTACAAAAAGTAGACAAAATCACTACAGAACTTTATCATCATTAAAGTGTAATTTGCCGTCGCTATTCAATATTGCGATGATAAAATTTTATCGTAAAACAATTTGAAGCATGTTTGGCTTAAATTAATTCAGCTAATTAAAATACTTTCAAGCTAATTAAAAATTAATAGATTAATTAGTTAGTTAATTATAACCAGCTCAATTAATTAGTTTGTTCTTGATTAGCTGAATAGTATGATAGTAGGTTATTAGTAGTTAAGGGGATCATTACCACTGCAACCATAACAAGACGTGCAGAACAAAGACGTGGGTAGTGAGAAAAGTGGTTGATCAGAAGCAGTTATTCAGAGTTGGCTCAAATAAAAAGGAATTAAGAAGGGTTGAGGAAATCCTCAACATTTCAACAACATACACCTCTCTAAAAAATCCTTAGATTTCAGCAATAGTGTTTTTTCATTGTTCATATAATCAAAGTTTCTTCATTTTACTACTCTTTTGTTCTTACTTTATTATGAAACAACAATTGTCTCTTTCATTTTTCTAGTCTATTTTCTTTACACCATTATTTCTTAAGCTATTTTGATCGAGCTATTAGATACATCCAAGCAAATTATTTCAAGGAGCTTGGGAACTCGCAAAGTCTGGTGCATTGATTAAGGTTTTAACCTCTAGCATGCATGTAATTAATTTTTTCTAAATTCGTGCCAAACAATTTTAGCATGCCTAATAGGACCTGTGTGACAATGGCTCTCAAAACTTGCAGTGCTTTAGGTAAAGAAATTATCAGATCTTAGGATTCAGAGGAGGTTCTTACTGTTGTAGGACTGGAAGAAATTGTTCCCATTAGCAAGGAATAAGTTGATAGAGCTCTATCTCCAAGAAGAATTCATGCAGAAACCTTGGGGGCTCCAGTAGAGTCATATGAGAAAAATCCAAAAAAAACTATTGCTACTGTTGAAAAAGTTGATGTGTGTTTTGAAGAATTAATGACTGGATTAAGGAAGTCGGTAAGTGAGGCTTTGAAAGAGAGCATGGCTGGTATAGCCTCTTTCTTGGGAAAAGTTATTATAGAGGGTTTAGAAAAAAATGAGCGCTAATGTGAGTGATTTGAGAAAAGAGATCCAGCCTTCTAAAGCCATGAATAATTTATGTTCTAACATGAGCAAAGTGGTCAAAAAATTAAATATCCCTCACTCTCTATAGTCTACCTTAGTTCAAGAGGTAAATCGAGTGCCTCACAGGCAAAATTCAGGAGGGGTACTTGGGGGGTAGGGAGTTACTGTTCACTCAAACAGAGAAGTTGGAGAGTCATCAAGGGTTGAAGAAAGGTATCTTCCTCCTCATAGGAACGATGATGGTGGTAACAGGACTCCACAAGGTTGGACAAATAGGAGACCGCCTGTGCTGCCATATCAGATTTTCGCTACCATGAATCCGTATATGCAACTAGACCAATATGACATAGAAGCACCTCTAGGTAGAGGCTCGAGGGGGGGGGGCAATTTACAAGGATTGAATAGGCTTGCTACTCAGGTCTTTTACCCTAATATTCCTAGAGATGTTATTAATGCTGAGGTTGTTAGAGAAGTCGTGCAAGAGCTATATGGACCAAGCCTGAGATAATTGGGCCAGCTAGAATTCCATAAGCCATACCTAGATGCTGTGGACAGAGAGAATCCATACCCGCGTGGCTACGGAATTCCAAAATTTGCCTTATTTTCTAGAGAAAATGGGCAGTCTTCTATGAAGCATGTTGCTAGGTTCACCATTCAATGTGGAGAGCTGGCAAACTATGACAACTTTGATTTTTTCAGGTTACGTCTATTTCTTAATTCTTTGATTGGTGCAACGTTTACTTAGTTTATGACATTACCTAGGAATTCACTTCAGACTTGGCAGGACTTAGAAAGGCAATTCCATACTTCAGACTTGGCAGGACTTAGAAAGGGTAAATATTACTGCAAATTGCACAATCCATGGACACATAATACCAATGTTTACTGAGCATTCAGGAACCTAATCTAAGATAGAATAAACAAAGGGTGCTAAAGTTTTTAGAGAAGAAGGAGACTATGATGATAGATGAAGACCTGTTTCCAATGCCAGTAGCTGTTGCTATTACAGATTTACATTCTTGGTTGAATAACAATAGGTCCAAGAGGCAAAAGCAGAAAGGAAATGTTGAGTCTTGACAGGCAATAGATGTAGGAAAACTTGCCTGGACTCTGGTAAAGACGTTCTTGGGTACCAAAGTGATTAATCATAAAAACCCTCATAAGTCAACTATCTGGCACATGTTGGGAAAACCTTGGAATGTGCGGAAAAGAGGGGATGAAGGTTTTTTCTTTACACCAAAATAAATAATAGGAGGGAACGAAAGAAGAGAGGCAACCAAGGTTTGTGGTTCCTCCTATTGTCCCTACAGGCAAATGACATAGGTTATGCCATAAGAATTTTCCTAAGCCTCTAACAAGGACACAGAAAAGAAGGTTACAAGGAAAGAAAGTAGCAAAAAAAAGGGCCTCTAATCAAGAAATGAACAAAAGGAAAGATCAAAATTCAATCGAGTGGTTACTGAAAATATCGAAATAAAGGAGGAAGACGTTGTTAATACACAAACGTATGAAGATAGTGGATCATTTGTAGTTGGAGGTATTCCTATTCCCTTAAATTCCTCTACTAATGTGATAACCTTACCATGTGAGTTTATATAGAGGAGGGAAGAGGAAGAAGTTCCTGAGGTTCTTAAAGTTGGTACAGATACAACATAATATTACACTAAGATCTCAATACATGTGTCCCATCCTCAAAAGCCCAAAAGAGTTGTATTCGAAAAGCCAGGAGATGAAATGACCAAGCATATCAAGCCCCTTTACATCAAAGTGAACATAAATGGAAGACCTATTTCTAGGGTGCTTATTGACAACGGTTCAGTTGTGAATATCATGCCATCCATCATGATGCATTATCTTGGACTCACTGAGGATAACTTGATTGAGAAAAATATGAAGTCTTGGCTATTAATGGAGAGGTTTTAAAACCTTTAGGCATTTTGCCTATGGAACTTACAATAGGATTAAGCACTTAATTATTAGCTTTTTTTTAATTATTAACTCTAGTGCGAACTATCAAGCTTTGTTAGGAAGAGATTAGATTCATGCGAACTGATACATTCCATCTTCCTTACATCAATTTTTGTTACTATGGAAAGGGAATGACGTGGAGGTAGTATAGGCTAATGATAGACATTTTCAAGTGAATTCAGATGTAGTGGATGTCAGGTTTTATGATCCTCATTACAGACCAATCAAGTTTTATGGGCGAAAGAAGAATGGCAAACTAAATTGATCTATATGTCGGAAGAATATGTGAGATCCCTTTAGAGAAAGTCATAAGGAGAATTGACACCTATGGACATCGTGCCTTACGAGCCGATGAGTCCAATCATGATCGTGGAAGAGGTCAATGATTAAGTACTCCTTAGAAAAAATGGTCGTAGCTACAACGACTTCATGGAAATAGAAGGTGTAGCAATTGTTAGAGTAGTTGGAAGGAAAAAATGAAGGTGTCAATGGGCTGAAATGATTTTTGAGAATGAAGACAATGATATGGAAGTGGAGGAAATTCAGATGGAAGATCTTATGGAGGCCTTTTACAAGTTTGAGGATGAGGGCCCAGTAGTGTTGGATCTTTTAGAAGAAGTAAACTTGGGTCATTAGATGCCCCAAGGGTGATAGACATTAGTTCTACGATGAACAAAGATTTGAAGCAGTAAATTATAACCCTGTTAAAGGAGTTCAAAGACTATTTTGCCTGTGATTATGATGAGATGCCAAGTCTTAGTAGAGATGTCATTGAGCATAGGTTGCTTATTAAACTTGAGTTCAAGCCTTTTTAGCAGACAGCCAGGAGGATGTCCAAAGAAGTGGAGCTCAAGGTGAAGAAGGAAACTAAAAAGTTACTCAGAGCTAAATTTATAAGGCTTACAAAGTATGCTCGATGGCTTTCTAATATTATCCCTATTGTCAAAAAGAATGGAAAACTACATATATGTATTGATTTCAAGGACCTCAACTTGACTACTCCTAAGGATGTATATATGATACCTATAACAGACATATTGATTGGTGCTACTTCTAGAAATGAGTTACTCTCATTCCTAGATGATTTCTTTGGTTACAATCAAATCATGATTGCAAAGGAGGATACTTATAAAATAGCCTTCAAATGTCTGGGTTTGATTGGAACTTTTAAGTGGCTTGTTATGCCATTTGGTCTCAAGAATACTGGAGCCACCTATCAGTGAACTATGAATGCTATTTTCCATGACATGATTGGAAAGATCTTGGAGGTATATATTGATGACATTATGATCAAATCAAAGAAGGCTATGGAGTATGTAGAGAACTTAAGGAAAAGCTTTCAAAGGATGCAGATGTACAAGATGAAGCGTAATATGCTTAAGTGTGCCTTTGGGGTGCGAATTGACAACTTCATTGGCTTTTTAGTTCATAGCAAAGGAGTGGAGATAGACAAAAACAAGGCCAAGGCAATCAATGCAGCTCAACCTCCAACAAATGAGGAGTTATAAAGATTTATAGGCTAGCTAAACTATTTAAGGAGATTTATATCCAACCTTGCGGGCAGAACCAAGGAGTTTTCAGATATGTTGAAGTTGAAAGAGTCATAGGAATTTAAGTGGGAAGAAAAGCATCAGGTGGTTTTTGATAAGATAAAGGAATATCTTTCTAATCCCTCTGAGCTTAGTTGCTTTACCTCTTGTATGATAAGCTCTATTGCTTCATGCTTAATGCAAAGGAGATGCAGAATTACCTCATCAGAGATTTTCTAATTCTCTGCGGCTTAAGAACTCGTACGCCAGCACAACTATCTATATTTAGGGAAGATCCATTAGCTTTTTTTTGGCTTAGTGCTTTCTCTGATGACATGGATACTTTTCCAGATATCAACAAAAAGGCTCTATTTTAGCTTTCACCAAGAATTGAGTGTTTCTCACGGGTGGAGCTAATGCTTTTTCTCATCACCCGAGCACATCTTGTAGAGCATTCTCTCTCTATCTCCCCTGTCTATAAAGTAGACAATTCGAGCTTGCATAAGCCATTCCTACCATTAATCATTATAGTCTGATAGCAAACCTTGAAGTGAGCAGAGACACTTTTGAGACCTTGACTAGGAAGCTTCGTACTCTTCAATGTTATCTTTGTCTTGCAAATGCCAAAGCTACCCAGGCATTTAAGGACTGGTGGATCAGAGAAGCATTACCTCTCTTTCAATATATCAACCCATCATTGTCAGGTATCTCCTTGAATCTATTCGATTACTGCTTTTTGTTAGATATGTCATCCTAATTCTTGAATGTGTCTTTGAATTATGCTATAGGTCAAGGAAAATGGCTTGCTTCTAGTTCAGTAACTCCTCTACAGAAAAAACATAAGTTAACTCCTAAGTCTCTAGCACCTCCCTCTAAATGATCTAGCCATATTCCCTTACTTGCCAAGCCCAGGCTCTGTGATAAAAGTGAGGATGACCCTATTGATCTATCCGAGAGTCTACCCGGTGAAGAGGAATTAGAAGAACCAATCGAGGAGGAGCTTTAAGAAGCTAGTAGTAATAATAACTCTCTTCTCATTTCACTTTAATTTATTACTAATTTTGAACTTTTGTAGAAGGTGCTAGTGGCTTTAATGATGCTCAATTAACTCTAATCTCCACCTTTGTAGATGTTCTTACTTGGCCTTAAGGTAAGAATCCCCCCTCACCTGTTCACTTTATAATTTAGTTCCTATTTCCAACTTCTATGACCATGTACAGATATAGAGGATCTCTGTTCCAGCTCTAAAACTAATGAGGTTACCATTATTCCTTTAGTAAGTTTTCTTTTTAGTACTTTTATTCTCTTTATTTCTCTAAGTAATACTTTAAAATTACCAACATGTTATATGTCATACTTGTAGGACATCTCTAGCATTCATTCCCGTTTGATAGTGGCACCCATTGAAACTTTGGAATTCCATTTTCTAGTGGACTCCCTTCCTAATGTGGCAGAGGAAACCCTTGTTCCGAGCCAGGTAGATGTAGATATGGCTTGAATCACACTCTCAATGGCATTATCCTTGATATTACTTTGCTGAGCGAGAATTAGCAACACAGTCTTCTTTCTGCTTTTGCTTGCCTTATCGCTGCTACTGGTGATGTTCCTACTCGAGACCATCTGGCTACTTTAAGATCATGCACCACAGACCTCTTTCAAAAACAAGTTGAATCAAACCGCTTTAAAGCATGCTAACACCAAAAATATAAAGATAACGTGGCAGAATGGCAAATACAAGCTCAACAAATTGAGGCTTCAACAAAGGAACTCAAGGAGATCAAAATGGAGATAATGGAGCTTCAACATCGAATCACTAGCCTTAAAGCATGCTAACAGAGTCTGATTTCCACAGGTCTCACTTCCAAGACTCAGTATGAGGAACTTGGCATGTGCGTACACTTACTTAAGGGTTTCTTACAGGGAAGTGCTGAGTCTGTAGCAACCCTACATCAGGAACAAGAGCAAATATATATTGATGTAACCCTCACTTGAGCTAGTTGAAAAGAATTGAAGGATTAGCATAGTTCAAAATTTCAAGGGTCTATTTAGTTTCTTTCTCAAAGTTTGTCATTATTTTGTATGGACGTTAACTTTCAAACTTGTGAACTTGCAGTTACTTCATCTTCATATTTATGTGATTAGTCGACGTACTCCATATTTACCTTTTGAGAATTTATTATTGGTCGTATAATGTTTGTCTGTCTTGCCAATTGCCCTTAACAGGTTTTAACCTTTGGTAACATCCACCTTCATCTACTGTTGAGTTCAACTATCCTCATCAATTTATATACTAATAGTTCTACAAGCATGTAATAGCTAACCTCATCTCTATTGGTTCCGATTCTACAAGGATCAATCAATCCTAATCTTTATAAGACTCATCAGGTGTTTTGCTCTCTTACCAGATAGATGCACTATCCTCACTTTACCACCCGTATTTCATACCATCATGCTTACTATGGTAACCATCTACATTTTGCATTTGCTTGATTGATGGCCATATATGTATAACATTAATTCTGGCTTTGGATGCATTCTACACTTCATTCACTACAGCTGCAACTACGTGCATTTGCATTATGCCTGGTTGATGACTATGTGTGTGAAACTAGTTCCAGCTTTCACTAATCACTCTACATAAGCACTCAAGCCATGATCCTTTGCCTGCATCATATAAAATGCCCTTTTGCTTACCAGGTTAACCTATTTTAAAAGATAGTATTGAGGTATGACTGTCTTTCCCCTTCTGTTAAGACTGCTCATATGCAGCTGATTTTGAAATAGTATAATGCTTGTATATATAATCTCTCTTTATCGCTTAAATTTTCTACTCTCATTATCAATTGTCCTCAACTAATAGACAAAATACCAAAATAAAGTAGCCAGGGGCCAACTTCATTAATAATTATTAAACAATAGTGGCCTTAAGGCTTACTTCTCAGTAACGATGATGGTTGTCTAGCCTACCATCACATATATAATATGTACATAACCATAAACATATAATAAAAATAGAAACTATAACTAATGTAAGGCCATGAATTGGCTCATTCATTCTCTCCTTGCCTTCTTCTACACAAGCTCCCATAAAGTGGGGTAGTATTTTTTCAAATATTTTCCATTAATGTACCTTTTATGAGGAACCCCTTCTAGCTAGCAAGGCAATACTTATTCCCTTCCAGGACCTTATGTATTTTGAATGGACCTTCCTAATTAAGGGACCATTTACTATACTCTCAATCCTTAACCCCTAATGGCAAAATAATTTTTCAAACTAGCTCACCCTCCATAAATTTCTTCTTCTTAACCCTTTTGTTATAACTTCTGGCTACCTTCTTCTTATGAGCAATCATACTATTATAAGCTTGAAGTCTGATTTCATCTATGCATCCCAATTCCATTAATATGGCCTCCGTATACTCAGCTGGACTTAATCCATTTTGCTTCGCTACTCTCAATGAAGGTACCATTACCTCCAATGGTAAAATGGCATCATGACCATATGCTAAAGCAAAAGGGGTGATACCTATTTCACTTCTCTTTGAGGTGCGATATGCCCATAGGGTTTCTGACAGAATCCTATGCCAATCTCTTGGGTTTTCCTCCAACATCTTTTCCAGAATTCCAATTAAGATTTTATTAGATACCTTAGCTTATCCGTTCGCCTGTACGTAATGGGGAGTTAAATTAATGAACTTGATCCCATAATCTTTAGTGAAATCCTACAATTCTTCACTAGTGAACATCATTCCCTGATATGTAGTGATGGTTTGTGGAATTCCAAACCTGTGGATCAAGTTCTCTTTTATGAACTGAGTTATGTCTTTCTATTCCACCTTCTTCATAGGTATAGCTTCCACCCATTTGCTAAAACAATCAGTAGCAACAATAATAAATGAATGACCTTTAGAAGAGTAGGATGGATTTTACTAATCAAGTTAATAGCCCATCCCTTGAAATGCCATGGTTTTACTATCGAATATAACTTATCCACAGGCATTTTTTGAATGCTACCATATCATTGGCACTGAGTGTAACCCTTAGCATATGAAATACAATCTTTTAAAATTATTGGCCAAAAATAATCATGCCTTCTAATTAGCCATCTGATTTTGACTCTTGCGTGATGGGCTCCATATACTCCCTTATGTACTTACTTCATGACTTCTATGGCTTTGGGAAAAGCCAAACATCTCAGTAACAAACCATCAAAGCCCTTCCTGTACAACTCCCCTTCAAGAAGAATGTAATTTAAAGCTTGCACTTTCACCTTATAAAGGACCTTCTTTCCTAGCTTAGCCAAGTAATTTGTAAACTCAGCCCTCCAGTCTTCAACCAAATTGAACTCCACACTCAAACTTTCCACCTGAATCCCTTGCTCAAAGATGGAGGGATCACTCCTTTTCTTAACAATAATGAGCCAATGTGTAAGTTCCTTTAACATTCTCAATCCTGAGGCAAGTTGTGCTAGCTCATCAGCTTCCCAATTAGATTCCTTTGGCATATGCATGAGAGACACTTCCTCAAATTGATCAAGCAACTATATAGATGCTGTAAAATAAGCTGCTAGTGAAAAACTATTGTATTTGTACTCATTAAAAAGCTATTTTAGGACCAGTTGGGAATCATTAATGATCATGACTTCTTTAGCTCCTAGTTCTTGTAAAATCTCCAGTCCAATGATCGAGGCCTCATATTCCGCTTGGTTGTTGGTACAAGTAAACTCCAAACTGAATGATAAAATGATCTTAGGTCTTTTTAGTGAGATAATAACCACTCTAGCTCTTGCTCTACTCTCTGTGCTAGAACCATTGAACTTTAACTTCCAAGGCTATTTATGAATACTAAAAATTAGGAGTTTATAAGAACCATTCTGCGACTCAGTGGATGGATGATCAGCTAAAAAATCAGCCAAAGCCTACCCTTTCACCAATTTCTGGGGGTAATAGATGAGAGTAAATTTAGCAAGGGCTAAACACCATTTCCCTACCCTGCCAATTATAAGCTGTCTATTTAACATGAACTTGACCAGATCTGTAGGAGAAATAACATATACTTGATTGTTGATCAGATAATGGTGTATCTTAGTACATGTAAAGAACAACGCCAAACATAGCCTTTCAATCTACGAATATTTTTGCTTATTCATGGTTAGAATCCTGCTAAGATAGTAAATCGACTGCTCATGACCCATGGAATTGTCTTGAGCTAACAGACAACCCATGGATTCACTAGCGGTATAATTTCAATGGTATACCCACTCTCGGGGGAACCATGATAAGGGGATTAGAAAGATATTCCTTTATCTTGTCAAAAACCACCTGATGCTTTTCTTCCCACCTAAATTCCTGTGACTCTTTCAACTTCAATAGATCCAAAAACTCATTGGTTCTGCCTGTAAGATTGGATATAAATCTCCTTAAATAGTTCAGTTGGCTTAAAAATCTTTACGACTCTTTATTTGTTGGAGGTTAAGCTACATTGATTGCCTTGGCCTTGTTTTTATCTGTCTCCACTCCCCTGTTATGAACTAAAAAGCCAAGGAAGTTACCAGCTTGCACCCTAAAGGCACACTTGAGCAGATTAAGCTTCAGCTTGTACATCCGCATTCTTTGAAATCTTTTCCTTAAGTGCTCTACATGCTTCATAGCCTTCTTCAATTTGATCATAATGTTGTCAACATATACCTCCAAGATCTTTCCAATCATATCATGGAAAATAGCATTCATTGTTCACTGATAGGTGGCTCTAGCATTCTTAAGACCAAATGGCATAATAAGTCACTCAAAAGTTCCAATCAAGCCTGGACATCTAAAGGCTATTTTGTAGGTATCCTCCTCTGCAATCATGATTTGATTGTAACCAGAGAAACCATCTAGAAATGAGAGCAACTCATTCCTAGAAGCAGCATCAATCAATATGTCCGCTATAGGCATCACATATACATCCTTAGGAGTAGCTAAGTTAAGGTCCCTGAAATCAATATAGATATGCAGTTTTCCATTCTTTTTGACAACAGAGACAATATTAGAAAGCCATCAAGCATACCTTATAAGCCTTATAAATTTAGCTATGAGTAGCTTTTCAATTTCTTCCTTCACCTTGAGCTCCACTTCTTTAGACATCCTCCTAGCTGGCTGCTGAAAGGGCTTGAACTTAGGTTTAATAGACAACCTGTGCTCAATGACATCTCTACTAAGACCTGGCATCTCGTCATAATCCCAAGCAAAGCAGTCTTTAAACTCCTTTAACAGGGCTATAATTTGCTACTTTAGTTCTTCGTTCAACATAGAACAAATGTATGTCACCCTTGGGGTGTCTGATGACCTCGGGTTTACTTCTTCTAAATGATCCAACACTACTGGCCCTCATCCTTGAACTTGTAAAAGGCATCCCTAAGATCTTCCATCCAAATTTCCTCCACTTCTACGTTGTCATCTTCATTCTCAAAAATCATTTTAGCCTATTTACACCTTCATTTTCTTCGTCCAATTGCTCTAATAATTGCTGCACCTTCCACTTCCATGAAGCCATTGCAGCTACGACCATTTCTTCTAGGGAGTACTTAATCATTAACCTCTTCCAAAGTCACGATTAGACTCATTGGCCCATAAGGCATGATGTCCATTGGTGTCAGTTCTCCTTGTGACTTTCTTTGAAGGGATCTCACATCTTCTTTTGACATATAGATAAATTTTGGTCCACTATTCTTCTTTCACCCATAAAACTTGATTGGTTCAAAATGAGGATCATAAAACCAAGTATCCATTGCATCTAAATTTAGTTGAAAAGGTCTATCATCAGCCCATACTACCTCCATGTCATTCCCTTTCCATAGTAATAAAATTTGATGTAAGGAAGATGGAATGCACCAGTTTGCATGAATCCAATCTTTTCCTATCAACTATCCCTTATCTTCATGTGTCTATGTATTAACAACGTCTTCCTCCTTTGTTTCAGCATCTTTAGTAGCCACTCGATTGAATTATGATCTTTCCTTTTATTCATTTCTTGATTGGAGGCCCCTTCTTTCTGCTACTTTTTTTCTTTGCAACATTTTTTTCCTGTGTCCTTATTAGAGGCTTAAGAAACTTCTTATAGCATAACCTATGCCATTTTCCTGCGGGGACAATAAGAGGAACCATAAACCTTGGCTGCTTCTCTTCTTTTGCTCCTTGTGTTTGTTTTGATGTAAAGAAGAACCTTCATCCTCTCTTTTGCACACATTCCAAGGTATTCCTAACATGTGCTAGATAGTTGACTTACAAGGTTTCATGATCAATCACTCTGGTGCCTACAAATGTCTTTACCAGAGTCCAGGCAAGTTTTCTTGCATCTGTTACCTATCGAGACTCAACATTTCCTTTTTGCTTTTGCCTCTTGGACCTACTGTTATTCAACCAAGAATGTAAATCTGCTGTGGCAGCAGCTACTAGCATTGGAAACGGTTCTTCATCCACCATCATAGTCTCCTTCTTCTCCAAAAAACTTTAGCACCCCTTTGTTTATTCTGTCTTAGATTAGGTTCTTGAATATCCAGCAAGCATTGGTATTGTGCATCCATGAATTGTGAAATTTGCAGTAATCTTTACCCTTTCATTCCTCCATTGATGGCACCTTATGATCAGGGGGTAGTTTAATCACCTCCTCTTTCAATAAGAAATCAAAAATTTCTTCAGTTTTGGTTACCTTAAAGGTGTACTGTTGCTATTGTGGTGAAGTAGCCTATTTCTTCCATAACTCTAGCACTTTTTTGACAAGACGAGAACATACATAGGATCCCAAACTTGAAAGGTCTGCAATAGCTACATATGAATCCACCATTTCTTAAAAATATGAGCTTATGGTGGCCTTCTTCCTCTGGTTTTCTTCTCTCAGCAAATCCTCGTATTTTGAGACTTTTGTACCCAATTCATAGAAATCCCTAAACTCCATACCTTAGAATTTCTTTTGGAGTTTAATGTCCAAACCTCTTCGTGTTATCTTCATGAATTCTCCCTTTGGCAGGAAAAATTTACACATGTTTCTCATTTTTTAAACCTAGCAATGAAAGAATCAACATTCTCTCCAATCCTTTGAGTAACCCTTGATAATTCAGCCACACACATCGCAGGTTTAGCCCTAAAAAACTGAGTATGGAATTGCCTTTCTAAGTCATGCTAAGTTTGAAGTGAATTCCTGGGCAACATCATGAACCAAGTAAACGTTACACCAGTCAAAGAATTAGGAAATAGGTGTAACCTAAAAAAATCAAAGTTATCATAGTTTGCTAGCTCTCCACATTGAATGGTGAACCTGACAACATGCTCTATAGAAGACTGCTTATTTTCTCTAGAAAATAAGGCAAAATTTGAAATTCTATAGCCACGCGGGTATGGATTCTCTCTGTTCATAGCATCCGGGTATAGCTTATGGAATTTTGGTCGACCCAATTATCTCAAGCCTGGTCCATATAGCTCTTTCATGACTTCTCTAATAGCCTCAACATTGATAACATCTCTAGGAACATTGGCGTAAAAGACCTGAGCAGCATGCCTATTCAATTCTTGTAAATTGCCCCCCAAGCCTCTACCTAGAGGTGCTTCTATGTCATATTGGTTCGGTTGCATATACGATTAATGGTAGCCAAAATTTGATATAGCAGCATAGGTGGTCTACCATTTGTCCAAACTTGTGGAGTCTTGTTGCCACCATCATCCCTCCTATGATGAGGAAGATACCTTTCTTCAGCCTTTAATGACTTCTCTGTTTGAGCAAACAACAACTCCTTGCCCCCGAGTACCCCTCCTGAATTCTGCCTGTTAGACACTCAGTTGATCTCTTGAATTAAGACAAATTATGGAGAGTGAGGAATATTTAGTTTTTCGACCACTTTATTCATGTTGGAACATAATTTATCCATAGCTTTAGAAGGCTGGATCTCTTTTCTCGAATCACTCACATTAGTGCTCATTTTTTCTAAACCCTCTATAATGATTTTTCCCAAGGAAGCAGCTATACTAACCATGCTCTCCTTCAAAGCCTCACTTATAGACTTCCTTAATCCAACCATGAATTCTTTAGAATACATATCAACTTTTTCAATAGTAGCAATAATTTTTTCTGGATTTTTCTCTTATGACTCTGTTGGTGCCCCTAAGGTTTCTCGGTGAATTCTTCTCAGGGACAGAGCTTTGTTAGCATGTTCCTTACTAACGGGAACAATTTCTTCTAGTCCTACGGTAGAAGGAACCTAATATGAATCCTGAGATTCAACAATTTCTTTACCTAAAGCACTGCAAGTTTTGGGAGCCATTATCATGTAGGTCCCATTGGGTGTGCCAAAAGGTAAAAATTGTTTTATTTAAAAATTATAATATATGTAAAAAAAATAATAAAATTTTTTTAATTAATGAAACTTGAACATAATTAAAATAAAATTTTATATGAACTTATTGAAAATTGAATTAAAATATTAATACATCAAATTATGAATATTTATAAACTATTAATTTTGCTAAAAATCCGGTAAAGTTTCCTTTGTAATTCGAATATCTTATAATATGATACTTGTTAAAAGAACACTTCTATAATTCTCACATCCATCATTATCATACTTTACCCCCAAGTCTATAATTCGATCTAAAATATTGATAATACAAATAATTCATGAAGTATAATATAAATTAAACAATGTTATTGAAGTTAACATCATAATACCATTGCAATATTTAAGTAAGCAAAAGGATAACTTAAAAGAGTACAAATCAATATGTCATTGGGGTGCCTTAGTATTACGATCTACGTGATCATCAACTGGTGTAATAGAATTAATAAGAGCAGCTACTGTGGGTGGATTAGATGTATCAACTACAGTAGTGGCATCATAAAACAGAGCATAATGGTTTGGCTAGGAGGGAGATGGTGCAGATACATTCTGCTAAACTCATAACTGGTGTAGAACCTAGTCACAAAGAATCGACATTCATGCATCTAATGCATGATCAACTACATCGTCAAAGGCAACACATACAACATCACAAATCTCTTGTCTAATCGTATCATCTAAATATGGTTGTGACTAGGTAGAGCCTCTAGGTGGCCCATACATAGATGAGCTAACTAATGCACTATTGTAGTAGCTATTAGCCTTTGAATCAATCCCATAAATTCGTCCCTTTGAGGCCTTACCTACAATGTCTAGGTATATATGGGAGTCACCTATGATGTCATTTGATTGTATTACTACCTCCTACATCTATGTAATACAATCATAATAAAATTATGAAATACAATGACATTAATTTCCATGCTTAAATTTAAATAATATTAGTAAATGATTTCATACTTACATTTATCTTACATGACCTCTCATTGATGAAATTGACCCAATCATATTTTTGTGTATGAGTGTAGATAAAAAGCTCATGAGGTGTCGACTCTCAACCCTCATTTTGCTCCATTTAAAAAGTAAACACATGCATAATAAGTAAGAAATAGAAGTAAAATTAATTGATTTATGATAAAATAATAAATTTATCCAATCTCTCTTGTGGCTAGGTATATTCTTCAAGCCATAAGTGTGGGTAGAAATACCACGGCTAGATGCACCACATCAATTCCTTGAGGCCTTAGCACTCTGCAATTATGTTTCAGGTAATTCTCAATAATGTAACTATGCAGCCTAAGTCATGTCAATATAGAAGACAAGTTACTTTCTCTTAGACTTGAATTTATTCACCATATCTCTGTACTTGTTAGATAAAATTTGTAAGCATTAATGGAAAAAGACTTACATAAATTTTATATTATATGTTAAATTTAAAATGATATCAACGATTACCGTGTTGACACCTTGTCCCTCCAAGCTTGATATATAACTTCAATATTTTTATAAAACAATTAAACATTTTCATTTAATTAGTAATGAATTCATTGAAATCATTAAATAATAACTTATTACCTTAATATCCTCATAATATAGTAAGACTACATGCGATGGTACTGCTGCCCATGAGGTGCCCTCTACTACTAATCTTTGGCTAAAAATCTCACTCATCTATGTCAACACTCTAAAAGATGGATCTAAGCTATCAAAAATTAAAATTATATATGAAAATGCATTATAATATATATATGTTACAATATAGTTGAAATGCATAGTTTAAAAATCTTACATCCCTTTGTCAATATAACACTAAATACGGTTATGTTGGCTAGTAGTTGTTAGTGAAAAATTAGATGCTATAGTAGGTAATGATGAAGCAGAAATAGATGCTAAAGCATATGTAAACCTAGATGTAGAAGTAGAAGGAGGTGTAAATGTATATGAGTATGGAACAAGATGTATGGATGTTTGTGTATCTGGAACATGGGGTGTAGGCATATCACAATCTACAATTGCTTGTGAACCAATGTCAACTGTAATCAATAAATCAATATTATAATTGGAAGAATTGATGGTTTAGATGTCACACCTGAATGGTGAAAACTTGCTCTCATGAAATGAATAATAAAAATCATGTAATTAAGAATTCATTAATCATTCTACAAGGGATCTATAAATTTCCTTTTGATGGGATATATCTGGTATATATTTATGGTTATTTATTTTATAAACTATGACTTGTTATCTGTTCGTATAAAATATTTACATGTAAATTATAACATGCCATTAAACAATTATTATCTATATATTATTTATGTAATTTAAACAAGCCCCACACTAAGAAGTTTTAGCATCTCTACTAATACACAAGTATAAAAATATTTTATTATCCATAATTATATAATGATAGTTGCAAAAAAATGAAAATGTCTGATAAGAATACATTATACTACCAAAAGCATATTTTGAGGTTCGTACAAGGCTCAGAGTATCCTGAATGCATTAATACCTCACTGATCCGGACGCTCTTAAGAACTACTCTGACTTGCATCCATCAAATGATAAACACTGAGTATAAAACTCAATGGTGCCTAATAATAATTATATTGTAAATAAAATTTAATTATCTTTTTATAAAATAAATGTAAATAATGAATAAAGGAGTTTAATTAATAACATATTAATTTATTATAATAAATATGATAACTAATTAAATTATACTCTCAATTATTGAATTATTATTAAAAATATTCCTCTTTAATTATATATATATATATATATATATATATATATATATATATATATATATAATTCGTTACTTTCATGGATCAATTATATTATCTCACTATATATCCTTGAATGTGAATGTGAATTGTTATTCACTGTGACTTTATTTAGCCATAGCGTGTCGTCTTTCTTTTTAATAAATAATACTAGTGCTCTCCATGGTGATACACTCGGTCTAATAAATCCTTTGCCCAATAGTTCTTGCAGTTGAGTCTTTAACTCTTTCAATTCTATCGGTACCATCTGATAAGGTATAATCGATATCGGCTTTGTACTTAGCATTACCTTGATTTCAAACTCTACCTCTTTAACTGGTAGTAAACTTGACAATTCCTCTCGAAAATCATGAACTGCAGGTATTTGATTGAACTTTGGTCTTTCTAATATAGTATTAATCACATGTGCTAAAAATGCTTAATAACCTTGTATCAACAACTTTCGAGCAATAGTTATTAAAATAATAATAACTGCTACTGGTGGTTTACAACCTTGTATCTTGATATTAGCATCAATAGGATCTTTAAAACTACTGTCTTCAATTTACAATCAACCATTGCTTGATTTTGATAACCAGTCCATTCTCAATATCACATCATACTCTTTGAATGACATTTTAATCAAATTAGATAAGAAGTTAGCATTATGCATGATCAATGGACAATCCTTATATATCTACCTAATAATGACTTCTTATCTTAGTGGGTTAGACACCATAATATTGTATCCCAGGTTTCACATTTTAGATTAGACAAGTAAGAAAGTTCAACATTTATATATGGATGAGATGATCTAGGGTAAAATAAAATCAATGTCTCACGATCAAAGATCATAAAATTACTGACTACCATATAAGTAGCGAATGCATCCTTTCGCTGATATATAGTATATACTCTGACTGGAGCTCCTCAAGCTACCCCCCTCTATTACTATCCATATTTTATTTATGTAATTTAAATAAGCCTTACATTGAGAAGTTTTAGCATCTCTATTAATACATAAGCATAAAATATTTTTTTACCCATAATTATACAATGATAGTTGTCAAAAAAAAATGAAAATGTTCACTAGAAATACATTATACTACCAAAAGTGTATTTTAAGGTTCATACAAGGCTTGACGTATCCTAAATGTGCTAGTGCCTTACTGATTCAAACGCTCCTGAGAACTACTTTGACTTGCATCCATCAATAAACGCTGAGCATAAAACTCAGTGGTGTCTAATAATAATTATGCTATAAATAAAATTTAATTTTCTTTTTATAAAATAAATGCAAATAATGAAAAAAGTAGTTTAATGAATAACATATTAATTTATTATAATAAATATGACAACTAATTAAATTATACTATCAATTATTGAATTATTATTAAAATATTCCTCTTTAATTATCTCTCTATATATATCATGGCTCACTTTCATAGATCAACCATATTATCCCATTGTATGTTCGTGAATGCAAATGTGAACTGCATCCTTCTTTTCATGTGGTAATGGTATGTTATATGATAATGAATGCAAATATGCATTATCTTCCTTTATTCTGTATAATTTTTATAGTCACATCAATCTTTATATGTGATTGTGCACAATTTATACTGGGTGTATTATCAATCTTTTATTTTTTCAGTATATTTCTATATTTTTTATATTTTTTTCTTATGTAGTCTTTGTATCCGTATTTTCTATAACTATAACAATATTTGTATCTATGTATGTATCACTGTACCTTTTTTATTCCTCCGAAATGTCATGCTAATAACGTAAGATGCATGACTTATGCTTTTATCATGTATGCATCTGCATAGTGTTGACTTAACTATAAAATGATAATATTTCAAAATATTTGTATAAATCATATTAGTAAAATATAACAATTGTATGACACATAACAAATCATCACCATATTCTTTTATAAAATTAATACAATTTATTGTATAACTTTATTTATAAATAATTATTAATCACATATTCACACCAATATATAACAATGTACTCGTTATTACAAAATTTTGTATTTTACCTGTGAGTCCTAATTATGGATAGTTGATATTAGGCACAAACCTAGTTTTGCTTTATCTTTATCTATTTATGAAGTAGTGGTAGTCATTCTTCTATTTCCGTCACTTGTTAATCACAATTTATTTAATATTTCAATTAAATAGATTATATAGATATTATAACTTGTTAATTTAAGTCACTTTATATATGCTTGAATTATAATCCAAGTTGCTCAATTTGTGGTGGTATGTATTCAAGATATCAAGTTGTGAGCGCCGGTTTCTGCTGAGGCCCAGAGCGAGGCTTGCGAAAGTCACAGACCGGGGATCGTACTTGGAGCGAAAGTGTAGTCTTCCTAAGGGGTTCCCTTAGGGAATGATACGGACTTGAAAGAGTCATAAGGAGTCACCACCGGATGGTTCCGGATTGGTCCAACCGACCCATAGCATGAGTGCTAGTTAAACTCTTCAGAGATTGGGTTCGAGTGGTGGAGATATATTCTATGAGTTTCCAAAATTGATTTTACCATTTTAGTTGGGATTAATTGTCCTAAGCAGGCAAGCATGCGAGCGTAATATAGGCCCACAGCGCGTCATATGAGTTGGCATTGCAAGGTTGCACGAAAAATGACATATAAAGCTATATGGCATTTAGATGGCATGGCATATGCATGTCATGTAATATAGCGATAAAAGTAACATGGCATATACATGACATGTGAGCGTGTATGACATATCATATGCATGATATAATAATCCTAATATGTAAGCACATATTATGGCAAGTAGCATATGGCGTTATGCGTTAACGTTTTGAGATTCGTTTGGCGTTGGGCGTATAGCGTATGCGATGTGTATGCATGAATAACATATCATATGCATGATATGTAAAAATGATGGATGTCATGGCATATGCATGTCATGGCATACTGAATAGCATACCATATGCATGGTGTACGTGTGGCATATCATATGCATGATATGTATGATGGTATAATACATGGCATATGTATGACATGTTAGGTGTATGACATACCAAATGCATGGTATGTGAAGTGATGTGTGACATGGCATATGCATGACATGTGTAATAGAATGTTCTTGTGTATTGTGGCATGACATGTAAAATGTTAAATTATAACATGGCATTGTATGGCATACCATATGCATGG
The DNA here is from genome assembly GCA_948192965.1 of Dalechampia spathulata. Classification (NCBI taxonomy): domain Eukaryota; kingdom Viridiplantae; phylum Streptophyta; class Magnoliopsida; order Malpighiales; family Euphorbiaceae; genus Dalechampia; species Dalechampia spathulata. The sequence continues at coordinate 57,282 of CANYBF011918188.1, forward strand.
TATGTGAAATGGATGACATACTATATGTATAGCATGTGAAGTAAATGACATACCGTATGCGTGGCATGTGAGATGAATGACACACCGCATGCATGGCATGTAAGATGATGAATGACATGGCATATGTATGGCATGGTATGATAGTGCGTATGTGAATGTGTATTCAACATAATATATGGATGGCATACGACGTGACATGGCATCATGACGTAATGACATATATATATATATGCATGGCATGGCATATATGTATGCATAATGAAGCGTATTGGTTGATTGAGTGTATTGGATTACGTATTGGCATGTTTGCATATTTGTGTATTTATACGTATATGCATATGAAATACAGTATGGTATGGCATACGGTATATGCATGGCATGCATAGTAGTGTGTGCATGTGTCATGTGACATGGCATGTGACATGAATGACATAAATATTTAGGCAAATATA
>CANYBF011918295.1:0-27359 GCA_948192965.1 Dalechampia spathulata
ATTTAAATGGAACGATGGAACAAGGAATAAGAGGGAGAATGCATAGCATAAAATGCATTCTCATAAATATGCACTGTTCATAATTCATGACATACGACATAATATGATATGAATTCATGATATGATTAAATGATATATCAACTTCACTTGAATATTTATTACAGTTGGAATTTCATCATATTTTAAGATAGTCATGCTAAATGATTCATACATATATGACATGATATACAAATGAAATAGACATTCTATTTTGAAGTATATGACATAATGTTTACTTAGCATCAACATGTCATGAAATATAAATGCCTTAAGTTTTTAAATGTTATAACTAATGGATTATATGATTACTTGTATTACATGCTATAACTAGCACCACTGAGTTTATACTCACCGTTTATCAATTGATAAATGCAGGACCAAGCAAAGTCGCAGAACCAGAACATCAGTAAAGCAGCTGGACATATCAACAGTTTATTGGTAAATGGTTTAAGTTTCCTTCAGACTTCTATCTTTATAAATTATCGTGTAACTACTTAAATAAAGTACTCTGGCAGTAAATAAAGTAAGTTTGGCAAAACTAAAGATATGTAAAATATTAATGTGTGTATATTATAACTCTGATGACGTGATGACATAATTATAATGTTATTTTATAACCTCGGATAATAAATGTTTTGTATTAATAAGAGTTTACATGTAAATTATATGTATAAATAAAAAAAATTTTATGGAATGTATGGAATCCTTTATAGAATAATTATTGACTTCCTTGGTTAGGAAGTTAATAATCATTCTATGGGAGCATGTTACGCAGCCCAAAGACGTGACAACACAACACTTCCTATTTTATAACCTCTAATTTTCAACAATTTTACACACTCTTGACCTCCTAAACTTACCTCACCCTTTAACACAAATAAACAAAACTCATATGGGAGAAGATCGTTCATCAAATCAAGAGTAGAAAAAAAGAATAAAATTATAGCAACATAATAAAAATAAAAGAAGAAGAATAGATAAAGATCATGCCAATACTCGCATAAATCACACTTCACTTACAACCCACCATAATACATGTTTTCTTCTTTCATAACCAACTCTAATTTCAAATAGAAATTTAAATCAAAATGAAATTAAAGAAAACAACAAAGAAACAGAAGACAACATGCACCATAAGTTTCTCCCTCCTTCAAAATTCATCAATCAACAAACACTTCCAGCTATTCATTAATTCGATCACCTTAGCTTAGCTTGGTTGAGTACCAAAGCTTGATTTCCCAAGTAAGACATACATGCAAGCATCCTTAGATGAAAATTGATCCCAAAAAAATGAAGAAATCATAAGATATGTTACGGTAATACAAGGAATAAGAAGGAAAATGGGTGTTGCTTGAATTTTGGAATGGAAAAGGAGAAGTTTATGGATGAGAATGGAGGTAAAAGAAGATAATGAAGAATAATGGTGGGTGTTTTGGCCAAGAGAGGAGATGGTACGGTGGAAAGCAAATGTATAAAGATAAGGAAAGAGTGGTGGAAATGAATTTCTTTCTCTTTTCAATTAAAAGAGATGGGGTTCCATGGTTTATACTATACACACGCACATACTACACTTTCTCATCCTTCCAATAACTTAAAAAAAAACTTAAACAAATATATTTATATTATATAATGCATTATATATATTTATGTTATATACATATATACACCCATATACAATACATGCATGTATACGTCCAAAATCTTAATTTACTAATTCCACTTAATATAATTTATATATATATATATATATATATATATACATAAATATATATAGTATTATATAATATAATAAAATATCATATAATTTAATATAATAAAATAAAATATGATATAATAAAATAAAATATCTTCATTAATACATGTTATATATGCAATATAAACATATTTTATGTGTACCTAAAATTTATTTTAACATCCTATATATATATATATATATATATATATATATATACTTACATAATAACCATCACTTAAAATTAAGTACACATATATATATATATATAAATATTTTTTTGAATTCTCTATACACATATAATTACATGTACACTCACACTCACACACACACGTATATATAAATTAAATATTCTTGGCAATTATTATTTAACACATATAAAAATAATATTCGCACATTTACCAAGCATTCATCTTGACGTTATACACATCTATTATCATATTATTCACTATTTAATAATTTCATCAATTATCACCATATCAATTTCATAACACATACTAATTAATACATCATTCTCTTTCCATAACATATTCATATATCGTAAAATTTCATATTTAATTTCAATCACACGTATATAAACTAAAACACATCACATACGTAATTAATACAGTGTACTAAATGTGAGGATGTGACATCTAATGTTAACGATCATGCAATGTTAGACAATGTGATATATTCTTCGTGTAAGATAATTTTTTAATATAAACACCTAATTTATAGGTTTAAATTATCAAACCTTACAAAATGCCGTTATTTTCATTTCTTTATTTTATTAATATGATAAACCATCATAACCATAATTGATGGTTCAATTAAATTATGAGATAACCCTAACTTATAGGTGTGACATAAATGTACAAATTGACTATCAAATTGCATAAAAATTTATTACTTGGGAGATTATAATACATCAACCAATAAATTCCTTAATTATTAAAGGAAAATTCATAATCATTTATGACAACTTTCTAAGCCAACTAAAAAGCTTTAATTTTGGATTTGATAGAGTGCTTTTACACAAAAAATGACAATCAAAAGGTGAAAGCTAAGACTAACTTAAATTTGGAAGGCTAATTTATATATATTGATGGCATACTAATAAGGATTGCTTTTATAAAATGAATCAGGTTGAACTATAATGACAATAAAATGGTCATGTCAATATGTGAAGAATTAAAAAATAAAATGTTTTCTTAGGTAAGTTCTTCTATATACTTAAAAAGTTCATTGCATCATTTTATTTAGTAATATTTTTTAGGGTAACTCTATCAAACTTTTAGTAACATTTTATTTAGTATTGATGTATTTTGTAATATCAAGTTCAATGCACCATTTCAAGCAAGATAGTCAATGGAAATGATAAAAGGGCAATGATGTTCAAATATTTGAAAAGAGGTTGGGATGTACACTAGGAGTATAATTCATCAATCATAATATTGACTAATGATTCTACGTATGAATCATATCTTAATCCCATAAGTAAACAAGTTAATTTTTAGTGTGTGAGGTATTATTCTAATTTAGTATTATTCTATTTTAGTATTATTCTATTTTAGTTTATGATGTTCTTTTTATCTTTTTCTAATGTCATATATATTTATGAATATACTTCCACATCCTTGAGTCATTTAAGGATTTGAGTAAAAGTAATGATTATCTTGGTAAGAAGCATTATTTTGTATTTATATTGGTTTAATTGGTATATTTTATATTATTAGTATGGTTTAAGTGATAAGAAAATGAAATATTTTACAACTTTTGACATGATTTTGTAAGATGCTAGAAAAAGCTAAAAGCTACTGAAATTGTCCAAGAATATATTGAGCTAGACATATAATTAATATGATATAAAAGAATGAAAATAATTATGTAAACCTTGTATAGTATACATAGGTTCTTAACTACTAACAACTTTTTATAATAATTTCATTTTTAGTGTATGGCTTAGTGATAGTATTTTGCTTTTCTATCAAGTAACTTGTTTTGTATAGTAGAAGTATGGTTAAAAGTAATGTTTGATAGTAATTTTACCTTTAAATATGTTGATATTACAATAACTCATTTGTATTAATTTTTACAATATTTATAAAAGAACTTCAGTTGTTTGATTCTTCCATTTTGTAACATGTAACAACAACCTTTGTTCTTATTTTATACTCTTCCAACAAGTTAACATTTAAATAACTTAACATGTATCAAATGAAAGTTACCTATAGTCAAAAATATTTTTTATTTTTGGATGATGTCGTTGTTAGCTTAAGTTAAAATAATTTATGTAAAAAGATAAAAAAAATGATGCAGATTTAAAAAGAAATTAATGATGCAAATTTAGAAAGAAATAATTACAATTTTGAAGTTAAATTTTTAAAATGTACATTTTATATTATTATTTTTCAGCTAGTTAATATCTCCATATGATATTTCCTATAAAATGTCATATACCTGTTACATCGTTTTGATTTGTCTATAGCACATCATGGAAATATGAGTGGTCTCATATGTTATGTATGGAAATATACATATGAATATAAATTATAATATTACCATCTTAATTTTATCATGAAATTAATAGGCAAACATATTATTTACTATAATTAAACTGAAACTTGATTACAAATAAATAAATTTTTATAGGACATTTACCAATAAGTAGATAATGGTATAAAAACATGTATTATATACAAAATAAGATTTAATTTTTATCAAATGAATAAAAAAATTTTATTTTAATTTAAACATAATAATCAATTTTACATTAAAAATATCACAACAACAAGAAATGTATAAAATGAAGATTATGAAATAACAATACAAAATTAATCATGTATAAAATAATTTTATAGATAATAAATAGTGTTTGACATTTAAAGATGGGGTCTTCTATAAATTCATTCAAGGAAGGTTCAAATGGACACACCCTTCTTAAGCTTGCTAAGTTCTTAATAGATAGATTTTACGTGGAGATATGGTACTCATCAATAGACCATCAATAATGCATAAGTATTCCTTTCATATGGATTTTTAGTCTATATGAAAGGAATATTTATACATTATTCATGATCCATTGATGAAAACCATATCTTTATCCATAATATACCTATAAAGAACTTAACTAGATGTAATAAAAATGTGTCCATACAAACCTTCTTTAAATGAATATATGGAAGAATCATCTTTATAGCTAAAGATAACAAAAAATCTCATTATTGATAATCTTGAATATGGATTGAAAGTTCTTGAAGAGAATACTTATGTTTGTTGGTGATCTATTAATAGAAATTATATCTCTATCCATAATATGTTTATGAATAATCTTAAAAGAAAATTTTAATTTGTAATGGATTTTTTGTAACATAATCATCTATAATAAAATTATAATGAATTTATAACTAATTTTTCATAGATTTTATTAAAAAATATTTATGATGGATTTGTAATGAATTTCATAACTTTTTGTAATCAAAAATATTTATTATAAATATATGACACAAAGGTGGTGAGTAATGTTTGTAATGAAATTATAATGAATTTATTATTACAAATTTGTAACAATACTTTATAATAAGAGTAAATTATTATAATATAGAAAAACTTGCTAAATTTATTATAGATTTTTCAATTTGTTATAAAATTGTAATGAATTTGTAAGGGATTTTAATAAATTTCATTAAAAATATCTTGTAATAAATTTGTAATAGATCTTATAGGAACTTTTGTAATGAAAAATATATCGTGTGAGAAGATGGTGGGTTACATTTGAAATGAAATTGTAATAGATTTATTGTTATAAACCTAACAATATTTTATAATAAAAGTACTTCGTTATAATATCTAGCATGAAACCTTTCCAACCAAATGTATAATGGAAATTTCAATTTGATATTAATTTAAAATGAATTTGTAATTATAACAACCCGAGTTGAAACTTATCAGAAGGTTACCCATTGCAGAATTGTTGGTGAAAAACATAATTGGTAGGTAATATAAACATTTAAAATTTTTATAAAAACATATTTTTCATGGATCATTGCAATCATCATACATGAAAAACATATTAAAGAGGTCACGACATAAGACTAGTAACACTTACATGAATGTTAATCTCCTTTAATCTTGTTCGTCAGAAAAGTTATAACAAACTTTTATAATCTCTAATGTAGAGGATCTCCAAACTATCCATACAAGTAGAGAATTAGATTAGTAATCAAAATTACAAAGAATTATTTTAGAGACTAGTAGAAATGAAAAATAGAATAGAAAGGTATAAGAGAAAGACTTGAATTTAATTTAATAAACTTCCTCTTAAAGAACTAAATCCTCTTGCTTGTGCTTGATTTGAATTTTCTTATTCTTTTCTCTAAAATAATATGAGGAAGAAGAAGGAGGCAGAGAGTTATTTTTCTATAAACTTAAAATCACATTTTAATTAACCTAATAGGGCTTAGTTAGCATTAGGGCTGACTAGACAACTTATGTGTCTTGACATATAAGCTGACTTAATCCAGTCAATGTATGATGTATCTAACATATCCCAAAACCCTAATTAGGCATGTGACTATCACATGATCATCCTCCTTCAGTCAAGTCATACATCTGCAAGTCATGTGATGCATGCACATGCACAATCATGTGCATGGCATGTGTACTACACATGCAAACTTATATCATGCATATCTAGAGTTTTACTTGTTAGAATTGCATGATCTTGGTATTAAATTAAAACTCTATCATGCTCTATATAATAAACATGAAAAATTCAAGTTAACTCATAACCTTGAAACACTATCTCATATTGAATCAACATTCATTCGCTTTATTTTTGATCCCCTAACTTTTGTGTGAGCCTTTTAGGTTTTTGACATATTGGTAACATATTATAATATTATTAAATCTCATTTAATAACATTATATATAAGTCATGAGTGATGTCTAGTCATACATCATAACTACTTAAATATCAAGAGGTCATTAGTTTGATTATAACCCTTCCATATCAGATATCATTGCAATGAACTCCTTTCACCATCTATTATCTCATTTAGGTTTGAGTATAAATTAATATCAACTTAATACATGATCAAACATGTTAGATCATGCCCTAAACTTGATGTTTCATGTATAATAACCTTTATTTCTAAAATGCCTCTATGAACTTATTCATTTATATGCATTCCACTCTGGCCAGAGATTCTTGAATTAATGATTACTGCATGCATCATTGAGAGAAAACCCCTCCACGTAATCCGGGGTGGTGAATCTTTTATTGATATATAAATATCTTCAACTACTTCATACTATACCTAACCTTCCAACTATGAATGCCTCCTCCAGAGGAATAAAGCATAAGATTCCAAGTATAATAATTCAAAGTTAAGACAATATTAATGTCTCAAGTCTCAAGATACTTACACTACTAATATGAGTGAGATATGTATTTCATAGACATAGATTAATAATCCCTATGAAATGTAAGTAACAAGGCCCTCAATGAACCAGAACTATACTATTCATCCACATGTGTACTTTAGACAACTCATGTCATAATGAATGAGAATCACCCTTAATGAAAGTATAACATGTGTTGATCTACCTATATTAATAATGTCCAATCTTATTAATACTATGATCAAGGAAATTTAGATATTGAACATTTACATACAAAAAGAATCTCATATCATAAACTCTTTATGAATTTCCCTTGTATTGTTCCAATACCTTGGACTTTATTACTTAGTTTAATACTTTAAGTAAAATAAGTATACAAAATGCTACACTTAAATAATGAATAATGCCTCTTATTGATTAAATATTCAATTACATATAAAACATAATGTTCTAAAGCATACACTAATGAGAATTACCTTAGGCCAAACATGTTTACTTATGGAGTTCTTATGGAATGAGCATTAAAAAGATAGGTGCACCTTGTTGGTATGGATAATACCTATTAAATCTCTTAAGCTATTCTTGATTGTATAGTCTCATATCTACATAAAATCAAAACCATTAGAGCTATTCTCAATTGTATCATCTCATACCTGTATAATCTCAAAATCACTTAACTACGCAATCTCATTACTACATAGTCTCAAGATTCCTCTTATTTAGGTATGAGATCAATTCATTTATGTACCCTTCTACTTAAAAGTTCATCATGAGTCGCTCTTTATTCATGTTCTCTTTAGCACTAGTAATCACTCTTCATCTTTATTTACCCCAGATGTCATCGTAATGGATTTTTAAATTCATGAAAATTTTTATAACCAATGAAGAAATTCATTACAAATTATAATCAATAAAAATTTATTATAAATTTAATGTACTTTTATCTATTATAAAAATGGTTATATTTGACATTTCAAAAACATATGATTTATCATACATGAGATATTTAAGTGGCAAAATACATCCTATGAATCAATATATAATCCAATGTGGATTGAAGGTTAACAAATTTGATAATAAATAATAAATTTAAGATAAAATTGGTAGAATTTTTAATTGATTAAAATTTATTAATTAAATAAAAATATATTTAGTTCATATTATATATTATCATAAATATTTTTAATATATTTAGATAAAATATATCACATGTGTAATATATTATCATATGTTTATTATTTTGTAAGTATTTGTATAAAAAATTATAAATGTATAATATGTCTTATATAAATTCATTATTTTATTGATATTAAGAATTTTATATGTTTTTCCGTTAATGATAATGATAACTTAAAATGAGAAAATATTTCTTTTCTTATCTATTATGTATCTTTAGTTACAATCATTTTATTTTACGCTACTAATTGTTCATCTTTCATGGCATCAAAGCATTAATCCATTGTTTTTACTCTTGTTCATAAATGGCTTCTTCTAACACTAATCATGTTACTTAGTGAGTATTACTCATCTATTTGGACAAACACTTATTACCATAAAATGATGGCATATCTAATAAATCACCTGCTTACACCTTTACTTAATTTTTCCTCTCCTAACTATACTTCTTTAAAAGGTTTTTAGATGTCATCTTTGACCTTATTCAAAATCCAAGTTTAATTTGAAATATGTTTCTTATTTTTTATGTTATTCTTTACATTAAAGTGCTTATGTTTATTATAACTTCCAAGCCAAAAGAGTTTTAAAACTAAACATAATACATGATTATAATTTTGCATTAAGGAAAATACATATGAAACCTCTAAAATACTCTAATAACATAAAAAAAATAGAAAGTCTATGAACATGAATGCTTGTCCATTTAAAGCAAAAGTTATTTAGCCTTAGTACTACCTCACTCTTTGATTATATCATGTGGACTAAGGTGTATGGTCTTGTAATCATTTTTCATCATACCTTCTAGCCTTTTAGCCTCATCTTAGTCTTTTTTACATTTAGGCTAACAAACTTACTAGTAACTAATATACCATTTGTAATAAGTAGCAAATGCTTAGGAAGCATACTTTTTCTGATATAAGATATCATGAATTCCAATCTCTATATCAGAAATGAAACTTTTAGTAAGAAATTTATGTAATTATTCCCCAAAAAGGTTGAAAGCAACCAAAAATATACTCACAATTAAGTGACACGTGTCAACAAGAACTTTACTTCCTGCATCTATGTTATGTGCTAAAGAGAAATCATGTATGTTGTTTAAATAACTTTATGTCTAGTTAATCATAATCATTATTAAGAGAAAATTATCCACAAGTTTCAAAGTATTATTTTCTCAGAGTCTATTGTTACAAAAACTCTCAAGTAGATCTAATTATGATAATTATCATTGTCACATACATTTCTCTTTACTTCAATGCATTTCTAAGCTATATTTTCATGCTTTTTACTTTCAAACATAATCATTTTCATATAGTTCATGCATTATTCATGTTACTTGCTTTGCATTCATCTTATAACATTTTAAGCATATTTTATATAGTTAGCTATAGATTTTTATATATTAGAGTATAGTTTTTAGTTTTGTACATTTAATCCTTAGTAATTACCTTGCTCTTATTGTAATTCTTCCATTTTAGTTTCATGGTTTATGTTTTATAGATTTAGAAAGTTAATTCATGTATAATTTTCTTCATTTTAGGTAGCACGAGTCATGTTAAAGGTCATGCAACTCGTGTTGGTCTCGTTAAGATAAGAAATAGGAGCATATAGCCAACATGACTATATTTAAGGGTCATGATGCTCCACACATAAATAATAATTTTTTGACCAATTTCTTGAGGATTATAGGGGATAAACTTATGGTTTTAGAATCATCTATCATATCAGACCATAGCTTTTAGGTTTTCTCTATAGATAATCATGAAATTAAATTTAAAGTTTATTTTATTCTATTCTAATTTCTCTTGATCTTTCCTATTTTAGTTTCTATTCAAGGAGTTGAGTAGAGATTAAAGCAACAAGGATGAGTGAAGAAGAAGTTTGAAGGAAGAAAACATGAAGAGATTCTGAAGATTGAAAACTTTTATTTCATTTTCTAGTATAATTTATATTTATAATTGTATTTCGTAATAGCATTATGTTACTTTACAATCTCTTTTATTTTATTATGCTTTAGTACCTTTTGATCATAGGGTTAAATGATATTTTTCATTTAGCAATCTAATTCTTATTCTTCACGTTCTTGTGTTGGGATTATTGTTTATGATGTTTTTCTTGTTGAAAAGGGTCTTTTAAATAGTTGAACATTAATTGGTTGGTTAACTACTTTGAAAGAAGAGTTAATTATACTGAACAAGTATAAGAAGACCATTAAGTTAACTACCTAGATGTAGGAGTTAATTCAATTAGAGGCTTGAGGGTAATGAATGAACCTATTCACTAAAAGTAACCTAGTAATCATGAAAGTAGATGTTAGCTTATTTTTAGTAGGTGATTAATTCTTTGAAAGAAGGATTTTTACATCTAAGAACTGCTTTGATAAATTCTAAACTTGATTGATAATGGATTAAGTATTTATGTTTGAACATGATTTCACCCTTATATAATTGTATACTATGTATATTAAGCTTAGTTAATTTGTATATGTCACACCTTACCCCTCTTATAAGGCATGACATGCTCCTGTAATATGCTTAACAAATTCCACTTCGACAGCAGAATCCATTAAACATATTACAAAGGGATGTTAAAAATCAATTATCGACCCCTTCTATAAGTTATAAGTATTAAGAAGTAACAGTAAGATTGTTAATCAAATGCAATGGTATAAAAATTTTATTGTAATTTTGATCGTGAAAATGAAGGGATTTAAAAATTTTACTGTCATTAAAATAAAAGTAATCAAAAAGAAGTTTCATAAAATCCAATAAAATTTTGCATTATAAAATACTCTATAGGTGACGACGTATTTAAAATCTAGTCATACGATTGTTCATCAACTTAAACAACATATATATATAAGCAAAACATTAAATAGATATATAATTAGAATTCGATATCTCTGGGTATTATCTTAGTAGTATACTTACATCATACTTAATATAAATATACATAACATAATAGATACCTAAAAGATCCCTCTTAACAGCTTCGATTTGCCAGGTGCAAATCTCGATTAGGCCTAACTTCTAACTTTTCTCTGATCTGCATTCAATAAAATGAACGCTGAGTATGACCTTAGTGGTGCACAATAAACAAAAATAAAGTAAGAATATAAAACGAATATTATTAAAAGCAAGATCAAATCCCCTTCTTGTTGAACAAATAGAGATATAATAATAAAACAACATTTTTAAGAAATAAAGTGATCATGTATCATAATAAAAACAATGTCATCATGTAAAATAAAGTCCAACAATGTATAAATCCAATAAAATATTATATAAAAATGTAAATCAAACATTTAATCTCAATTATAATTAAATCATCAGTATCATCGGTCTCATCCTCTACCTTTATCACAAGTTACAGGAAACCTCTAACCCAAATAGGAGACGGGTCTTAATCCCACTTTGAAGGTGACTAATCTCATTTGTCTGGATCATAAGTTATAGCAATAAATCACTGTAACTCAGATGGGAGACAGGTCCTAATCCCATCCTTAGGTGATCATATACTATAGTGTGCACACCTCTCATTGGGGAGGGACCGAATATCTCAACCTTTGACCCAGTGAGGGATACTTCATAATCATTTGTCTATTTCATCATCATCTATCTATTACTAGTTATGTAATACAATCCTTTTTCAAACTCTTGTTAAATCATATATCAAATATAATAAAATCATATGAAATAAATTCACAAATCAATAGCTAAGCACATCACTTTTTTTTATAATAAATAATCCTTAAGTAGCAGAAATACTCATTTTGTAGTTGCTTGTAGAAAATAAATAATTAAACAACCATTTTAGATAAAATCATTTTAAAGTAAACACATAACATGTTTATTATGCACGCACCTCTAATGAAATTTCTTTTCCACTTCCCTCTATTTCTCTTCTTCACTTCTTTTATCTCTTTCAGCTGTAATAACAGAATGTGACAGAACTATCAGAATAAGCTTCACAACCTAACCTTTTCAACTACTGTAAAAATTACAAAATAACCAAAGTCCACTTTTCACTTCCATTCATCATACTAAAGTAAATTACTATATTAATCATCTTTAAACCCCTTTCTTAACCTTATTTAACTACTTATCCAAATTATAGAATTTTGAAGAAATTTTGGTAGAATTTCGTCTGTAATTCAGATATCCTAAAATCACATCTTTCAAATCTACCAATCCACCTATAGAAAACATAATTCCCTTCCTCCAAAACATCATTTTCACATCTCCAATTCACATTTCAACATAATTCACAATATATAATACCTAATCTCAAATTTAACACAATATACAACTATTTACTCCTTCAATACCCTATCCACCTAAACTTTCACACTTTATTCATCAAATATCATACATTCTCAATTATTAAAACACATTTCCATCATCATATACATTTAAACAAGATAAATACCATAAAAACCTATAATAGCTGAAAATGTCTTTCTTAAATAACGTTAGTTTTTCTTGAATTCTATTCTCTTCTAACACTTCAAATCATCATTTTTCATTCTAATTCATAGCTAAACACATTTATTCCTCATCAAACCCTTCACCTATATGCATACCCCTCTTTAACTGAATATACAAGCATACATTTTCATAATTTCACTTCCATTCTTTCATATTTCTTATTATAATCATTAATTTTAACAAATTTCCTTCCATTATCCATTACTTAATCAAACTAAATTACATTTTCATTATAAATCCATACTTGGCCAAATTCTCCCTTTACCAAGGAAGTCATTTCTCATCATTTTAATTCAATCCAAAGCTTAATTCATAGTAAATACATGCTATTCTACTTTATTCTTCCTTAAAATCAACTTAAATCTACCTTAATCAAGAAATCCCCAAAAATCCCTAATCTCTCACTCACTTCCACCAACTTAGTCTTCAACTTTCCTAAGGTAAAACTTATACCAAATGATAAAGAATTAAAAATTACTACTTTTTATATGAAAATCTTTAAAAAATTTCATGAAAAATGGTTAAGAAATTACCTTAAGATGATTTTCTCCTTCTTCTTCTTTTCCCCTTCTTAGGTTTCGACTTTTCTCTTCTCCCCTCTCTTATTTCTTACTTAATTTAATAAATATAATAAATATAAGTCTTTAAGTTAGAAAAAGTACCCTTTAGTCCATAAATTTATGAGAAATTATACTTTAGCCCTCTAACTTTCAATTTTACCAAACAAGTCCCTCTATAAACTTTAAAACATCTTAGATCAACCCCTTAATTTTAATTATTAGCAATTTAGTCCTTAAATTTAGGCTTTCCAAGATTACCCTTACAAATTCTCCATATTTCCAACTTTACCCTTAAATAATTCCATTAATACCATTTATGTCCTTTTTGATAACCTTAGTTATATTTCAATCCCAAACACTTCCTATTAGCACAATAGACTCCCCATTCTACTCTGATCATAATTCCCTCTCTTAAATCGTCTAAAATAACTTACGCGATTAACAATAGCGCACTTTCTAGGGAGGTCACTCATCCTCCACTTTCAAGCACATTTAACTTTAATATTTTTAATTCGTATATTTAACTTAGTTTCTATCCCAAATATTATTCTATCCTACTATACTCCTTGACCCGAATACATTCTATTTAGTCTCTATGATTGACCTAATTATGCATATGTAGCTTCATATAAACTTAAGTCCATTCCTCCTTAAAATTACAGCTTATGCCATTAGTACATTATTTAGGACTTGTACACATATTCTACTAACCCCTATTTACGGGTGTAATAGTATATTTGTTAATATAGATAGATGGTAATGAATGAATGATTATTTATTTTCGTAAATAATTGAGGAAATTAATAGCTAGTAATTAGCCACATTTAATCCTAAAGAACAATACTCTTATGTTTTACTTATGATTTGTATTCTTATGATGGCTTGAATTCATAGTAAGGAATTGAAAATTTAAAACTTGTTGAATTCACACTTATTAAAATAACACCAACTCATACATTAACAAACCATAAGGTAAATTTTGGATTCCAACTCCTAGCACCTAGGTTTTAGGTCCTTATGTCAATTTCTAGTACTTAGATCTTACATCCTAACTCCTACTACTCAAGTTATAGCTTTCATTAATACCTAGGTCTTAAGTCCCAATACTTTTTCATTACTCGTGCTCCTGCTTTTGAGTCTTGACATTAAGATCTCGATACTTAGCATCTGGATCCTGATTTTTATTGCCTAAGACCTAACTCTCAACTCCCAATGCATAGGTCTTAAATTGCTTGACTACAAGTTTTAGTGTCCATCATTATACTCCAAGCTCTCAATGACCAACACTCAATTCCTAAGTCTTAATACCTGAATCTTAGGTTTGATGCGTGATGCTTATGTCATAAAATTGTTAATGTTCAATGTAATTTTATCCATTAGTTTTTTTATTACAAATAAAATATAGTTTTGATATTATAAAATATATAATAAGATTTTTATCATATTAAATTAAATATATGAAATTTAAATTTGTATAATCCAAATAATAAAATTATAAATTTTATTAATTCTAAAATTTATGATTTAATTCTCTAAGAACTAATATTATAATTATAATTTCAATTACAATTATAATTATAATTTCAATTACAATTCTAACTCCACAATCTAAATGAAGTATAAGGTAATCATTAAACATATTTTTAAAATTGAAAATTTTCTAAATTATTCATGTATGCATAAAATTTGAAAATAATAATATCAAATAAGAAATTAAGCAACAAATATATTTTATTAATTTAAAATATGATACAATCTCTAATATTAAATTCTTGTAATAAAAAATTTTAATCTTCTAATTTAAATCTCAAAACTTCATTCAAAGATTTTTGAAGCTTGGCCTTGAATTAAACTTGGATTTGATGAAGAATGTGATGCAAAGGCTTTAATGACTTGATCTAGAATCAAACTTCACCTTAAGGAAGAACATCTTGATGAACTTGAAGAACACCTTGATGATCTTAAAGATTTGGAGACCTTTGAGTCTTAGCATTGAAAGAGCATGGGAAATTTGAAAACTAATGTAAATGCATATGCATATATGAACTAGAAAGCACCATTGCATAGGAAGGCTTGCTCTTCTACTTGTTGCCTAACTTTTGAATCTTGATGGAGTGAAGGAAGTTCCTTTATTTATAGTAATATAGATAGAAGTATGATAAGATTTAATTTCAATCTCTATCACTTTTTATAATTACTTTCTACTTAATATGCATCAAGATAATTATCATTTTATTTATTTTATTATTTTAGTAATACTTATTTGATTCGCTATTATAATAATTTAATTTTAAATAATAAACTAAATAATTTGATTGCTCTAAAATATATTTATTTCAATAGATTAGATAATCATTTGATTTAACTACTTTATATATCAAAATAAATATTTATTTAATTAATTAATAAAATATACTTCATTTATTAGATTAAAAATTTTTTAATCTAATAAATTAGTAAATCAAAATACATTTAATTAATTTAAACATTTATTTAAAATTTTGGTATCTACAGCTATCTCGAATCATTTTATGATATTTTTACTTTAAATATTTTCTTTTTTCATGGTAATGTAACTATTTTTCCTTTGTTTTTTCAAATTAATATTTAAAATTACTTTTAATATATTTTAAAAATAATATAGTCAAAATTTATTCCAAATAAGAATTTGATGATCTTAAATATTAAATTCAAATATGATTAGAAAATTTTAATTCTTTCATGACTTGAATAAATTTAATTCAAGTAGAATTAGAATTTATAATTTAATCCTAATACCATCTGAATTCATGAACTAATTTATCCTTATAAATAGAGGTTAGGAGCAACTTTTTTTCACCACTAATCTAAGGCATTAAATCTAAGAAGAATAATTTTATTTTAAGAAGGGTTATCAAGCTTGACATGATTTATAATTCCTTCCTTTTAGAAAATTTTAAGTCATTTTTCCTTCTTTAATTTACAAGTGAGCATATTCCATCATGTATATATATATATATATATTATATATATATATGATTTTACTTGCATGACTGGTACGATGCACACTTCTTTACATGAATGGACACCTTTTAAATGCACTTCATCAATTAATAATTATGCTTGATCTCATTATATCCTTATAATTTATGGACTATTATCAGGCATGATGTTAGTGCTACAAGGTAATGACTTCATACATATTTTCTATTAAAGTGACAATCCTTTTTATTTCTTTTTTTATGAGCTTTTATGGAGTTATAAACATCCTTCTTGTTGCATATTAATTTATGCTCCTTTTAATAACTTATTCTTGAATCATAACATGATTTTTTATATTTTAATTTTTCTTTTGCATACATGTTTTGACTTCATTTTTTCCTTTTTTAAGCACCATTTTCATTGAAACTCATTGATTCATTAAAAATCTTTAAGCACTTTTCTTGGTCCCTTATTCATGTAATAATTATACCTTGTTTCCTTGCATTCAATTTAATAATGATGTGGCATGGATCATGATATCCTTGCTACATGTGAACAAATGCTTCTATAACGTATTAATTACTTTTATTTTGCTTCTTTTCCTTATAGAATCATCTTTTTTTTAATTGATATTTTGGTTAAGCAAATTTTCCCCTCCCTTTGCTTCCCTTCCCATGGCTTATCAACTTGAAGATTCATCTTAAATTATCATGCATCATTAACAATAAAGATACCACTTAACTATTTGCATAAATTCAATTAACCTAGGGATTAATTGACTATTATGAATAATCAATGGGTAAAGTGATTTTTCTATAAATTGTAGTCAATTAATTTAGGCTGATATGATTATTGTGCTTAGTAAATCAATAAGGTATACTAATTTAGTCTTTTTAGACTTTTATGTTACATAGCCAATTGAAGAGGAAATCAAGCTTGATACTACATTAAACATCTTCAAAAAAATCAATCCTAATAATCAAGTGTAATCCATTAGTAAGAACAATTAACTTAGCATCATAAAGATATAGTAAACCAATAAGGTGATTTGACTTTGCATTTATGCATAGTCAATCAATTTAGGGTAATATGACTATAAGCAAGCATATCCAACTGAACTTCACCTTAACAAGAATATATTCCTTTGGTAAGAAGAATAAGCTTAACATCTAAATAAGAAGTTTGAAGAACACTCATCTTAATATCATTCGACTTGAAGATTTCAAGTGATTATCCCTTTAATGAAGAGAATTAACTTAATTTCAATTTGATTTTGCATCTAGTCAACCAGTAAGGTTATTTGACTTTTACATTAATGTAGTCAATTATCTTAAGGTGATTTGACTATAGATAAGAGGACTTCACCTAACTTGGCATGAGAATTCAACTCATCTTCATTACAATGAGAGGCTTCAACTTAATTCCATCATAACCAGAGGAACCAATTCAACATAGTTCGATAAGAAGACCTTAGTATCCCTTGGCAGGAAGAATCATCTTCCACTTAACATCCATTATAAAAAAATATAGCTTAATATTGTTTTAAAAGAATAACCAACTTAGCTATAAAGCACTTCATTTTGGTGATTTACTCTAAATAGTTAATCAACTTGGAAAGACTTAATAGGCAACTAGTAAGGTGATTAAACAATACAAATTATGCATTGTTAATCAACTAAGGGTGATTTAACAATCACACTTAATCTATTATTAAGTTAATTTAACTTAGAGAAAGATATTCAAGTAAAGGCTTACATCAACAAGAGAAAGATATTCAAACCATTGAAAACAATAACATATGGGTGGTGAAGATCTATTTTCTCAAAGTTTCCAAATTATATTTTACCATTTTAGTTGAATTAACTATCCTAGGCAGGTAAACATACATAGGCAAGACATAAGCACACAACACAATGTAGCATGACAATAATCATAGCAAATGACAACATGGTAAATATAATATGATAATAATTGTAAATGAAACATGGAATATGCATGGCATGTGAGAAGTATCATGGTATATGAGATGATATAACATAAGCATGATATGTGAAATGATATGGCATAAGTGTGACATATGAAAGATGACATGACATAAGCATGACATGTGAAAGATGATATGACTTAAGTATGATATGTGAAAGATGACATGACTAAGTATGATATGTGAAAGATGACATGGTATAAGCATGACATATGAACGATGACATGATATAAGGATGACATGGTATAGTATACATCATATGGCAATAATAGAATAAGTATAGAAGCATAAGAAGGTATAGCAACATGAACATAAATTAAAATAATGGCCTGAAGAAAGGGATCAAAAGACAGAAAGGGATATAAAAATAAGGCTAAATCATACATGTCACAGAAAACTAATAAAATAGAGGCTTATTCTATTACAAAAGATCCTTAATGATACAAAAATCCAAGATGTATAGCAATATCTCCTCCACTCAAGAAAATGACCTCGAGCAGCATGAGCCAAAATGCATGAATGAAAAATGCAAATAAATGATGTTAAACAATAAAAGTAATGTTGGGATACAATTGATCAATTCAATGCCAAGTGAAAGCATGAATCAAGGATCAAATCTAAAGAATGTATCGATAACATTCATGAACAAGGAATTAACATGAGTCAGATCATGAAAATAAATCAATTTTAAACAAAATCATTCATAGACATAATTGGAGGATTATAAGATCACATGTAGCATCACTTAGAAATAAGTCAACATCCAATTAAGGATAATCATATCAATAAACTCAAAATTGCAATCAAAATGATATTTAATTGAAGAATTAAGCAAACTAAAGTTGATTTAATTGCAAAATCAATCAAATTGATCATGAAAATTAAAATTAGAAGGCTCTAACATCCAAAAGCATTAATTAGAGCATGAATCAACATTCAATTTAACTTTAATCATACCAATTACAACTAAATTATGTTTAAAATAGCATTTAACTTGATTAATTAATTTTGATACCAAAATCAATGAAATTGGAATGATTTATGATGAATCTAGATCATTAGGATCATTATGAGATTGCAAATGCTAATGGAAACTTCAAAGAAACTAAAAACTGAAGCAAAAAATGATAAAAATGATTGAATTTCCGTTAACCCAAAGTATTATATGTATCTCATCAATGTATACATGCATTATACATAATAAAAATGAAGATACATGCATCGTACAAAGCGATATGTGCGTCACATGAAGTTATTTGCTAGAAGAGGAAAATCATGTTTTCCAACCAAAATCATGAATGTAAATCAATTATTTGACTATCACATATCATGTAAGCCATTAACAAGCCCTAAATGCTATTATGGCATTCAAAAATAAGTAAAATCACAAGCAAAACCTACCAAATCAATGAAAATCAAAATGAAAAAAAAAAAAGGAAAAGTGGAAGGAAAATAAACTTACTAATGCTTAGTAGAGCTTAATCTTTAATTTTTGAATGTAATTAAGGTTTAAGTATGATTAATTAGTCTCTAATTACCTAATTAAGAGCTTAATTAAGTGAGATTATATTTTAGCAGAGTTTTGCCTTAGAATTTATCATTCGGGGGGCCCTAAATGCTAATACCCGAAAGGTATTTATAAAATTCAAGAGGTAAGAAGCTAAAATGCATTAGTAATATAGAAAAAAGTCAGATTGTTAACTTCATGCATCACATAAAGTGTTATATATGATGTATAAAGTTGAAAAATCAACTTCATATTATGCATAAAGTACTTCATGCTATACATGAAATTAAAAAATTACTTTAGGTGCCAAGTTACATGAGTCATAAATTAGATGCACCATGACCTATGCTAGGAAACATCCAACATTATGGCTGCAAAAGAAATTGGTTAGAGGAAATTGCATGAGTATGCATGTATATATGTTGGAAAAAAAATACAAAATTGGTTAGTAAACATGTAGCACACATCAGTACTCCCTGCCACCCTAATAACTCCATGAAGATTGGTCGATCCAAAATCTCCTAGGTAGGATACTAGCCTAGAGTTACACTAGGAACTCAAGACACGATACTCTCTACATGTGAAGCAAGCAGAAGGGCGATCATTGCTCGATCATATGAGGGATTATGGCTAAAATTCGATAGCAGAATCATGATAAGAGAATCATGAGAGTATTTTGACTAGGAATGCTAATATAATAGGAATGAGGTTATGCTAATAAAATGGAATAAGAGAATACTAATAGAATAGGAATGAGGTTATGCAATAATAACAGAATCATGAGAGTATTTTGACTCTTAATAAAGCAAGATAAGGTAGGAAAATAAGCCAGATTTAAGCAAGTTTACTAATATAATCAAGCATAGATCTATATAGCATGTGAATAAAAAGGGTCTTAATTTTAGAATGTTGTTATGGTTAGCTACATAGGCTTTAGTCTAATAAAAATAGGCTAAGGTCTCTTGCTATATTATCCATAACCTATCCAACTTAATGGAATCATCGATATAAAACTATACTTAGCATTTATCCATTCAAGGAATCATTGATAATCCTTAATACAAGGTAGCAAGTGGTGAAGGCAAACTTGCTTTCCTAAGGAATCGAATGGAGTCCAAGGTACTCACTCACTCATAATCACCAATTTGACTTGGGATAAATAATGGTGTAGACATAAACTGTGTACATGATATACAATACAACTAACCTAACTAAAATGGAAAAATTGATGTGAAACTAAGATTTCAATGCCACCACTCTTTCATCTTAGGTCCCCAGTGGAGTCGCCATTGTGGGTAGAGCTTTCATCATAACCTAGAGCAAGGCTTATGACAAATGGCATTGAGGACCTGCTTGGAGTGAAAGTGCAATCTTCTCAAAGGGCTACCTTAAGGAATGAAAAAGACTCAAAAAGAGTCGCATGACATGTGAAATGATATGGCATAAGTATGACATATGAGATGATATGGTATAAGCATGACATGTGAAAGATAACATGACATAAGCATGATATGTGAAAGATGACATGACATAAGCATGACAT
Organism: Dalechampia spathulata; assembly: GCA_948192965.1. Taxonomy (NCBI): domain Eukaryota; kingdom Viridiplantae; phylum Streptophyta; class Magnoliopsida; order Malpighiales; family Euphorbiaceae; genus Dalechampia; species Dalechampia spathulata. Next base: position 21,375 of record CANYBF011918295.1, read on the forward strand.
GTGAAAGATAACATTGCATAAGCATGACATGTAAAAGATGACATGATATAGCATACATCATATGACAATGATAAAACAAGCATAGAACCATAATAAGGTATAGCAATATGAATAAAAATTAAAATAATAGCTCAAAGAAAAGGATCAAAAGAGATAGGGGATACATGATGAAATAGGCTAAATCATACATACTGGGGAAAACTAATAAAATAAAGGCCTATTCTATTATAAAGGATCCTTAACGACACAAAAATCTGAGATGTATGGCAACATCTCCTCCACTTAGGAAAACAGCTTCAGGTAGCACAAGCCATAATACACGAATGAAAAATGCAAACAAATAATGTTAAATAAAAAAAGTAATGTTGGGATACAGTTGATCAATTCAATGCCATGTGGAAGTATGAATCAAGGATCAAATCCTAGAAATATGTTGGTAACATTCATGAAACAAGGAATTAACATGATTCAGATCATGAAAATAACTTGATGTTAAGTAAAATCATTCATAGATATAATTGAAAGATTTTAAAATCACATGTGGTATCACTTAGAAATAAGTCAACATCAAGTTAATGATAATCATGTTAACAAACTCAAAATTAGAATTAAAATGGCATTTAATTGAAGAATTAAGCAAATTTAAGTTGTTTTAATAGCAAAATCAATCAAATTAATCATGAAAATTAAATTTGGAAGGCTTTAACATCTTTAAGCATTAATTAGAGCATGAATCAACATCCAATTTGACTTCAATCACACCGATTGTAACTAAATTATGTTAAAAACAACATTTAACTTGATTAATTAATTTTGAGGCCAAAATTAATGAAATTGGAATGATTTATGATGAATTTAGATCATTATAATTACTATGAGCTTGCAAATGCTACTAGAAACTTCAAAGAAACTGAAAAACAAAGTAAAAAATGATTAAAATGACTGAATTCCTATCAACCCAGAGCATTATATGTGTCACATCAATGTATACATGCATTAAATGTATCACATTAATGTACAAAGTGATACAAGCAATGTATGAAGTGAAAAATAAACTACATATGTCGAATATAATAGTATGTGCATCGCATGAAGTTGTTTGCTAAAAGAGGAGAATCATGTTTTTTATCTAAAATTATGAATGTAAGTCAATTATTCAACTGTCATAAATCATTTAAGTCATTAGCAAGCACTAAATGCTACTGTGGCATTCAATCATAAGCAAAACCCACCAAATCAATGCAAATCAAAAGGGAAAAAAATGAAAAATGGAAGGAACATTAACTCACCAATGTTTAGAAGAGCTTAATGTTCAATTTTCAAATGGTATTAGGGTTTAAGTGTGATTAATTAGTCTTTAATTACCTAATTATGAGCTTGATTAAGATTGGTTATATTTTGATAGAGTTTTACCTTAGAATTTATCATTCAAATGAGCCCTAAATGCTAATACTTGAAGGGTATTTATAAAATCCAAGAGGTAAGAAGCTAAAATGCATTAACAATGTGGGAAAAAGTGGGATTTTTAACTTCATGTATCCCATGAAGTATTATATATGATGCATGAAGTTGAAAAATCAACTTCATGTTATGTATAAAGTACTTCATGCTATGCATAAAGTTGAAAATTCACTTTATGCACCAAATTACATGAGACATAAACTAAATATGTCAGTATGTCCAAATGATTCATAAGGCTATGAAACATATGTGTGCAACTTGATTTCGATAATGGGAACTCATGTCAAGCCGTATTGAGAAGGGAGTAAGTTCATAGTACACGAGCACAAAAAGGCCAACTTCATGTGCTACTTTATATGAGCTAAAAACTAGATGCACCATATGATCAAATGCTTTATGATATTACAAATAGCATGTATGCAACTCAGAGTCAAAAATGGAGTACTGCATTAAGCAGTATCAAAGAAAAATCCAAAAATCCATGCGCGTGAGTGAAAATCCAGGATCAACAGTTTCTTTTTCTTTTTATTTTATCATACACAATTTTAGCTTATATGAGCCAAGATCAATGCTAAACTCTAAGCATAGTACTACTTCAAGAACTTGAAATTGATAGGTTCAATGCATACTCCATCGTTGTCAACTATTTTATGTGCATCATTTAAATAGACTTCTTGCATAACATACATCTATTCTAATTTAACAAGAACTTATTATCTATATATTGAGATATGATAATTTAACTTCTTATTGCTATAACAAGATATCCAATTTGAAAAGATTGTGGTCTTACTTTCTTATTAAACATTATAAATAATCTAGCTTGATAATACTTCAAATGTTATTGTTAAATGCTTTTCATCTAAGACTTCTAACTCTTGAAGTTATAGTCAAACATTATCTTCATTTAAAATTCCCTCTTGAATTATTATCCTCAAATATAAGATTTATTTCTCAAGGGGAAGGACAACCTCCATACTATAAATAAGCAAATATGGAGTTGCTTGCATAAATGTTTGATATGTAGTTCAATAAACCCATAATGCTTCTTTCATTCTTTCATGTCAATCTCTTTTTGATTGGCTTGAAATATTCTTGAGAATATTATATAGAGCCCTATTAAAGGCCTCAACCAATCTATTAGTTGGTGTATTATACATTGAAGAATAATATTACTTAACATTTGAACACTTTAACAAAGTTTCTACTTGGATAAATAATTTGTTGCATTTACCATTATAGGCCAATAATACCCCATCCTTTTATTTTAAAAGTGAAGCTTTAGATTAAACAAATAAGCTCTACATAACTTAGAATATGCTTCTTATATAACCTTAATAGCTTCACTTTCCCTAGGATAACATAAAAAGTCACCAACAAAAGAATGTCTATACATATTCCCTTTATAATAAATGGATATGGATGTTTGCCTCTTAATTTTAGTTTTATAATGCACATCTTTGAGTAGTTTCTTATGTTTTAAGTAATCAATGAGTGACTATTACTAATCCCCTATATTAATTTCATATACAAAAATATGATTCATTGCCTCATTCTCTTCATCTTCATTTTCAAGTTGAAGTGATGATGGTATAATCCATCTTTGGCATATGTGAACTTTAATTGCTCTACTTGGTGACGATAATATTGATACTAAATTTACCAAAGCATCAACTTATTGATTCTCCTTACGTGATACATTGAGAAAGTATCAAATTGATTAAGCAATCTTGAAGCATATTTGCAATAAGACAATAACTCAACTTTCTTCTTTACTTCATAAAGTGAGAAGACTTGATTGATAATCAACTTTGAATCTCTAAATACTTTAATACTTAAGATTTGCATATTAGTTGTTACCTCTAGTCCAAGAATCAAAGCTTGATGCTTTACCATATTGTTTGAGCATATTTTTTGAAAGGTAAATGCAAATGGTAAAACTTAATATTATAGACTTTGGAAAATGACTCTAGCTCTTATACAATCATGCTTAGTTGCCCAACAAATAACATCTTCCAAGGTGTTAAAACTTCTATAAAGAAAATCTCCTCATTAGGGAGATGATTGAGAAACTTCTAATGATCAAGAATAAAGTGATCGGCTAGAAAATCGACAAGCACTTACCCTTTAATTACCTTTTGAGGTACATATATAATCTCAGATTCTTATAATAAAAGTTCCCATTTAGTTAATCTTCTTAAGAGAATAGGCCTTAGCATAATGTATTTAATGGGATCCACCTTTGAAGTTAAGTGTGTGGTATGAGTGAATAAGTAATGTTTTAACTTCTTAGTAATAAATATTAAGAATAAATGCATATTCTTAATATAAGAGTAATTTAACTCCACCTCATTCATCGTTCTATTAAGATTGAATGTTCATTCCTTCCTATCATCATTTTTATATTCAAGTATAACCATGAGAGATTGCCTTACTATTGGTGCATTTAAAATTTATAGATTTGGATGATATGTCTTCAAGTTATTGATGACATTGGTACATACCATATCCTACTTGAAAGGAACATCTTTTTTCATTAAGCGACTAAAGGATTAAAATCTTCCAACCAAATTTGAGATAAATATTCTAATGTAAGGTAATTTTCCTTGCAAGCTCTTTAACTCATAAATATTTCTTGGTTTTAGCATTTTAAGGATGGGATCAATTTTAGATTGATAAATTTAAATTCCTTAATGTCTTACAATAAAACCAAGGAACTTTCTAGCAGAAACTCCAAAGGTACACTTTAAAGGATTTATCTGTAAATTATATTTTTGAAAATGTATGAACACTTATCACAAGTCTTATAAATGATTAGTAGCCTTCCTTGATTTTACTACATAATATTCCATAATTTTATGAAGTATATCATCAAATATTTTTTACATAGCTCGTTATTATATTTCACTTACATTATTTAATCTAAAAGGCATGACTTTATAATAATAGATCCCCTTTAGAATTTAAAAAGCTATAGTTTACCATCTTCTACTGTTGTTGAGATTTGATTATGTTCAAATGATGCATCGAGGTATGATAATCTTTTATAACTTGTTGTAAAATCAATCATGATCTTGATCAAAGATAATAGAAAATCATCTTTTGGACAGACATTATTAAGCTCATGAAAATCCATGCAAATTCAGAGTTATTCATTCTTCTTTCTTACTAGGATGATATTTGAAACCTAAGTTGGATATTTAACTTCATTAATAAAGTTAGAATCGATTAGCTTGTTGACTTCAACCTCAATTTGCACAATCAACTTTGATTGAAACTTCCTTTGAAGTTATTTGATAACCTTTACCCTATTTTTGATTGACAAGTTATGAACCATGACTTTAGGATCTAATCTAGGAATTTTCTTGTAAGACCATGTAAAGACATCTCAAATTTCCAAGATAAGGCTTTTATAGTAATCTACTTCTTCTTGAGTTAAATTTTCACTCAAGAAAACTTGTTAAGAGTTATTATCAAATCCTAAATCAATCTCTTTTAATTCATTAACTATAATCTAATTCCCTTCTTCAAAAGCTAGTGAAACTTCCTTTATATTTTCTTCAATCATTAAGCCTCCTCTATCAATGTTAATTGCAATAAAATGAAACAAAGTAGTTATTTCCTCTTCTTCATAGTGCTAATTAGATGTTGAGCTAATGATCATAATTGTTTATTGTTTAGTTATTAATATGTAACTAGTTTTTACTACCCATTGGTTTTGATGCTTTATATAAGAAGAAAATTTACTCTTAACCTTATTATGATCTTTTAACAAAGGTGACTTCTTATTTTTGTTTTTTGCTTTATTACTTGAGACCCCTAAGTTTATCATGAACTGAACTTTTTACTTGGCATGGAGTTAGCTTAATTTTTAAGATGATAAAAAAATTGAAGCCCAGCTTAAAGCAGCTTCCAATCAATAAAAAATGATACCCTTGGAAATTTTAGAAGTTCGTCTTCATCCTCCATTAAGATATATTGAAAAGCTCCTTTACAAATCTTCAACCACAAAGGGTTAGATGCATTATACCCTAAACCTTCTCTTGAAGTTTTTGAAGTTACTTCCTTTTCTTTTTAAACCCCATGTATCTTGTTGGATAAATCCCCCTCATTAAGCCTAAGTCCATACTTCTTTATTAGTGAACTCATAATCTTTTCACCCACACCAGCCTTTGCTAGGCATTTGAATCAAATCCATTTACTCTTTTTATTAAAAAGCTCTCCATGAATCCCTAGGATGGTAGAACAAATCCCAACAATAGTAAAATTAATGCTTTTAATATTGCCAACTGAGTAAGTGGAAGGGTCAAGTCTTGTAAGTATTATTAACATCCTCTTTAGCTTTAAATGAGATTTATCTTTCCTTTCTCCTTGAAGTTGGTGTAGGATTGTTGAGCGTTCAAAACACAAAGCGGAATATTAAACAATCCAAAAACGATCTATTTACGCAATAAATTATATTATTAGCTTTGAAATATAAATCAAGAATTACCTGTAGACTGCTTGCAAAATCCTTCACCTTAA
>CANYBF011918582.1:0-25723 GCA_948192965.1 Dalechampia spathulata
GCTGTACCACTAACAACTAACAATCGGTACGCCCGTACCAAATGTGGTACGCCCGTACCAAATGTGAAAAATACTTAGAAAAATTGCAAATAACTTAAATTGACTCACACGTGTCAATTAATCAAAACCAAGGGTCTAACAAAAAGTTTATATTAAAATTATAAAATTTATAGCTGAAATAGTCACTCCAAAAAGTGATTTTCAATTCTATTAGTTTTGACATGATATGATATAATATTGTATTAATACACTAAAATCACTTGTATCAATGACAATTTTAGTATAATTTATGAAAAAAATATTTTAAAAAATAATTATTTTAAAAAATATATTTATTGATAAATATAATATTTTTTATATAATAAAATTTTAAATTTTTTAATATGAATTTTTCAAAAAAATATTGGCCGAGTATATGTATATTGAGATAGATAGAAAAAAATATGGATGCAAAATTAAAAAGATAAAAAGGTAAGTTGTTTGATTTAGTTTTTTGGTATATAGAATTTATTGGTTAAAATTAATATTTTAAAGTATATAGAATTTATTGATTAAGATTAATAATTTAAAATAAATTATGTTTATTAGAGTTATTTTATTGTTATTTGTAATTGTTTATTATTATTTGTAGTTGTTTGTAAATCTAGATGAAATTTAAAGTATTTTTATATTTAAATTTAAAAAATTATAAATTTATAATTAAAATTTAGTTTGTGATTGTTAAATTTTTTATCAAAAATAATGTGTTAAAACTTTATATATTTTTGATATTATTTTTATTATTTATATAGTTGAATTTTAATAGTTATAGGTTAATATTTAATTAAAAATATTTGTAATTAAAATTTATGTATGAAAAATGTTTTTTGTTTTTAAATTTTTATATTGTGTTTTATTATTTATATTAAGTTAGAAATTTTGTTGAATTATTATAATTTTTAACTATCTTTTTATTTAATTATAAATAATTATAAATTTATCTAACAAAAGGAATATGTCAATTATCTGTTATAAAGAATTTATAATTTATCGAAGTAAATAATGTATTAAATTATAAAATGAAGTTTTATATATAATTTTAATATAAAAATATTTAAAATTAACTTAAAGTAAATATAATTATTTAAAATTGATAAATAAATTTCATAAATTTTATTATAATAAAATATTATGCAGTTATTATAATATTTTAGATATATTTTTCATCTACTCATATATATATATATATATGTACATCCTAATTAACAACATATATTCTCTGTGATAACATATTAGAAAAATATGACATTTATAAATATATTTTTGGGAGAAAATTAATTAAAATTTTGAATCACATACATATAATATAATTTATGTACGCTAATTTTTTTAAAAACTTAATATAGTTTAGATTAATTTCAATCATTGAAAAAATTATAAAAATTAATGATTTATATTTTAAAAGTTATTTATTCATATTGATATTTAAAATTATATAATAATCAAATATTTAAAATTTTATTACAATAAAATATTACATTTTTCAATAAATATATTTATTAAAATAATTAATATATTTTAATTATTTTTTCAAAAATTGCTTTGAAATTATCACATGTAAAGACAATTTTAGTGTATTACATAATATCATATTGTATCACATTTAGATATCATGTTATGATAAAATCAGTATCAGTTGAAATAAAATCGGATATTATATTGATATTTTATAATTGAAATTGTCATTCTCACGTATAATTTCAATATAATTTTTTTTAAAAGATACAAAAATATCATATTATTTAGAGAAATAATTTTCATTTTACATTTAGAATATAAAATTGTTTATAAAAGTGCAGTATTTTATTATTATATTTAATCAAATAATTAAATAGTAATATATATCATATTGTATGTGTATTTATATTTTTTTATTTCTTAATAAACTCTTACAATTTTATAATAATTTTTAATTTTATGACTAAACAATATAATGATATCAATATTCATAAAACAATTATTAAATATGAAACAATCTAAATAATATAAATAAACTTTGATTAATCATTTTAAAAAATATTGACTAATTTGATTAATATTTTGATTTATTAATAATTGATTTGATTGATTAAACTTTTGATCTACCTAATTTGGTTAACTAAGTTAGTATATTTTTTCTAAAAATAAACAATAAATATGTGAAAAAATCACAACTTTTAGCCTTTTTTTTACAAATTACACACATCTTTTTAAAATTTAACAATATGAACCATGAACTTTTTATGTTTGACAATTTAGCATGTTGTTTTTGTTTTCTACAAGCTTTTATGTTTGATATATCTTATTTTCATTAAATTATTCATTTAATTTTGACCTTTTTTGGATTTCATAATACTTTTAAAATTTAGTAATATAATTAATTTTTATTTTTTACAATTCAATACATCAACTTAAATTTCATTTGAAATTGAATTTGTATGATTTTTTATTTATAATATTGCTAAAGAAATTGGAAATAGCATAATATATTTATTAGTTATTTAATAATTTAGTGATTGAATAATGATAATTTTTTTATATTTTTGAATCATCAATCATATACTATTTGATTTCAAATATGATAAAAATTTATTAACCTAATAATAAAAAAATAATAAATAATTTGATAAAAATTTATTTAATGAAATTATATAAAAATATTTCAAAAAATTCAAAATGGATAATGACATCATTATCTGCTCAAACACTTCGATTAAGGGCTCAATTTCCTTTTTTTTGATGTAAAAAAATTTCAAAATTCCTTCTTTTAATTTGATATATTTTTTAGGTTCATCGTAACTTTAATTAACGGTCTGTGAAATTGTATGACATAGCAAAAAAGTAAATATGACTACTGGTTTTACCAGGACCTCGTCTCCTTCAGCATGTCCCTTAACAACAACAACAATAATAATAATTATTATTAGTACATAACTTATTAATAATACAATACTAACACTACTAATATAGTATAATCTTAAATATTAATATTAATATTAATAATTATTTATTATTATTATTAAAATTAGTATTATTAAAATTATTAATATTAGTATTAATTTATAATATAATTATTTCATTTTATTTGATAATATTATTAATTATTAGTAATATTGTATTATATTATACTAATTTTAATAATAATAATAATAATAATAATTTTAATATTAATTAATTTTAATTTTAATAATTTTAATAATATTAATATTAATATTACTAATTAATAGTATTAATTATTTTAATAATAATTAACAATAATAATAACATTAATTAATTAATTAATAATAATAATATTAATAATAATAATGTAATATTTAAGATTGTATTAGTAGTAGTATTGTGTTATTAATAAGTTATGTATTAATTATTATTATTAAGAGACAAGCTGATGGATTCCATCACTTTTTTGCCTATTATTCCATCACGCCACATCATACAGCAAAACTGGGAATATTTTCATTCGCACCACATGGACATCACGCTCAACTCCCAACCCAAACCGGGAAGGAATAATGTTGGAGTGTCGGGCGAAACTGGAGAAATAACTGGAGAAATGTTCAACCATGTTGGAATGATAGGCTTAAACGTATGAAATCCATCACTATCAAAGTCATTGAGTGATGAACCTCCAGACTTATAAACCATCGATCTTTTGTCTGTCTTCTTGATGTGGGATTGTTGCCCACCTTGCTGCTGCAAACTTCCTTCCTTTTCTTCTTCGTTTTCTGGTCTTCTATTTCCAACACTCACTTCATCATAAACCTCTAAGACATCCACGTCATTGCCAGAACCCACCTGATAACAAAAGTCGCAGACTTTCACCATGCATACAATAAAGAGAAGAAAACATAAAACTGTAAATGTAGAAGCTTGGATATACCAACCTGCTGCTTAAGACCTGCTTTTGTGTTTTGAGTTTGTTATTTTTTGAAAATATATAAATTTTGTTATCAAAGGTTTTGATAAAGCATCCATAGAATTTTTTCCAAAACCATTTATCAAATTTTTTAAAAAAATTTCAAAAAGTAAAAACCAGAAGTTGTTTTGAAAACACAACATCAAATGTATACCCAATTGACATGTTCTTTTCATAGTGGTAACAAAACCAAACTCTCTAACCTAGAATGAGTATTGGTGGCACAAGTGAACTAACCTTATCACCATCACACAACACTTCTGTTGCATTTTGTGTATTATGATTAGAATTTTGAATGATCAATTCCAACTGATGATCATCCCCACCTGCTTTACGATCAATATAGTCAGGGAGTTCACTGCAATTTTCAAGATCAATAGGTTTCAAGCATCGTTCTTCTAATGATTCACATTTCTTCATGATCATTGTGTTCATTTTCATGGATAGAAGGTTGTCCCATGGCTCAAAACTTGTTCCTTTCATCTTCATCGTCTGTGTGAATTCATATGCTCCATAATTTAGATTGCATGAAGATTTGCAAGGTTGACTTAGTATTCGTATCGCATACTTCTTCAACATTGGAAGACAGTCCCCACAATAATCCCACCACTCACCTGCACATTCCGAGATCATAGTCTCATGCTACAGAATTTATTGGACCACAAAAAATGATAAACAAAACAAAAATTTGCAGTTTTCACTTACTTGGATGAGACGATTGCAACATTTCGTTTGCCAATTCATCGAATAACTTGGATACTTTCTTCCGATATAGTTGCAAATCATTCATGAAAATTTTCTTTTCATCATCATCTACAAGATACTTCATAAAGCCAATCCCCTCCTTCATTTCACAATTATCTTTAAAACTTACATCACACATATAAGCAGGGTTGAGAAAGGCTGCAGCAGCATGAATAGGGTTGATAATATGATTCCTTCGCCTTTTCTCGAATAACTCTAATAGCTTTGAGTACTTGGTTGGATCACAACTATAGTACCTGCAAATTGATTCCTTTGCTTTCTCCATTGCTATATATAAATATCCTGAAGTGGCTCTATCATCTTCAACTAAACAAAGGACCTGCATGATTGGTTGCAGAGCTTTTAGAGCTTCTCTCCGTTGGCTCCAAAAGCATTCACTTCCAATTATCTTGCTAGTCTCCACCACCTTACCTTTGTTATTTCTAACTAATTCTGGCCACTCTGAAGATGCAACAAGTTGTAGCAGTTCATTTTCAATATCAAAAAGTGACTGAAGCATTTGATAATTAGATGCAAATTTCGTCATACATGGATGTTTCAGTCTAAAATTGTTTGTGTATTTTCTCATCAATGTGAGTACGTTGATATCTTCATACATGTATTGCACAATCAATTTTGCATCATTAATAATTGATCCCACCCAATCAACCTAATCATATATATCTTTTAGAAGAAGATGAATTTCCTGAGCAACACATGGAATCTTGTAAATTTTACAAGATTTGTTGACAAACATATCCCCAACTCTGTCAAAAATTACAGCATTGTTGGTAATCAATTGCACAATAGAATCAACCCCCACATCTTCAATAATGGATGAAACAAGACTTCTGATATCAAATTCTGCTTCTGCAACACAACGAATCTTGTAAATTTTACCATATTTGTTGATAAGCATATCCCCAACTCTGTCAAAAATTACAGCATCGTTGGTAATCAATCGCACAACAGAATCAACCCCCACATCTTCCATAATGGATGAAACAAGACTTCTGATATCAAATTCCGCTCCATCGCTCTTTGAAATTTCACATGCTTTCAAAAAAATCAACCCTCTTGGTGAATATACAATGGCATTGATGAAGTTATGACGCATGTCAAGCATTATTGTGCAACCCGTGATATCCCAAGATTTCTTCACAGATTTCACATACTTTTCAACATCACACTCGAGGTCAGAAATAATCTTAGTTTCCAATATGAAAGGATCTGGTAGCACATAACCAGAACCATATTCAGCAACGCCCTTCACAAAGTCAACAAATGATTATGCTTCAACCACATCGAATGCAATGTTGTTGGAAATCATAAACTTGGCAAGCTTTTTATCCACCACATTCTTATCTTTTTCATGTATCTTTGGATTTGCATTTCGATTGAAACCCTTTGATGAACTGTGTGAAGGGACCAAAGTAGTCTGAACACCCTCGGGATTAGTTAAATTAACCGCAGTTCTAGCTTTCTTGCAAGGACCCCCAACTGCTCTAGCTGCAGCTTCTTGCACATTCTCGGGGACTTTCTCACATATGTTGATGCCACGACCTTTAATTCCTGATAAATGTGACTTGACCCTACTAATGCCTCCAGAATAAACTATCTAACAGTAGTTACATTTAAAAATGACCATTCGATTCTTCTGCGTGATCCCAAAACTCATCTCTTTTCTTACCTATTGCTTCCTTTTATGTTCTGCCGTTGAAAAAAAATAAATCATTTCAGAACAATAAGTCCTACACTAGCACCAGTTGATGAACATGAACAAAAAACTGGGAAAAAGTAAAGAAACAACACCTAAAAGACTTCAAACTTGGTCCAAGAGCATTCCATTCCATCTATTTAAGTATTTCCCATTGCAGTTAGTAGATGAATAGATGTTTATGCAGTGATTGCCTGGACAAATTCCTACGCTCTAACACTAATTAACAAACAAAAAAAATTGATTACCACAAGTCGATATAAGCATGCCACTCGGACCAAGTCATTAGAAGCAAAGAAAGTTCAACAGAGAAAAAGGTATATAAAACAACAATAAGAATTCAGGAATAAAGCATTGGTTTATCCTTTATTTTGCAAAATTATTTTATCACACCTCTACTTTTCTTATACATTCTATTCAGAAATCATTATTCCATAAATACCTTCGAGGACTCTCTCGCAATAATTAATATGCAATAGTGAAAGCCGTTAAATTCTGATAATACAATACAAAATATGACTCAACAGAGACTTACATAAACAAACAAATATAACGATCAAACACACAAAGATAAAATAAAATCAATCAAGTTGATATCAATAAACTCTTACAGAAAGTCAAAAAAAAAAAAGCATCTATCAGAGAGTATGGTTTCTATCCTATTCAATCCAGTGAAGTGCAGAGTATGGACAGAAAAGGGAAGATCGAAAGAGAACTTACCTGAGCTGATGTTTGCACAAATAGAAAGAATTAGAAGCTGAATTGAAGCAAAGATTGTTGGAAGAATATGAGTGAAGATTGGTTTCAGACCCTTTGTCAGACGAGAGATGCCAAGTGGATTGCCAAAACAAACGAAATGCATTAGGACGCGTTTTCTTTTTGGAAGTTCAAACGTCTATTATCGGGAGGAGGATGGTGAGGTTGGCTGTACCGTAAAAAGCACTTTTGCATTTTATGTTCTATTTTTTATTGAAATTATTTATTGGAAAATACCATTAAAAAAATAAGTAGGATCCATATATTTTTGGAATTATTTTAAATTAATTATTAATATTTTTAAAATTTTATTAATATGCTTTTTATAAATGATTTTTTGGAAAAACATTTATTTATATTTTTTAAACATCAATTTCAAATAAATACTTTATTTACAGAAAACATTTTTGCAAAATGCAATGTAAATTTCAAAACCATAATTCCATAAAACATTAAAAATCAAAAGAATTACTTTAAAAATTAGTCTAAGTGTGCTCTTTGATCTAAAAATAATCAAATGAATCCTAAAAATGAGCTTTTTGATCCAGAAAATAAAAATAAATTATAATTAAAATAAAAATAAATTACGGCTTGGTTGCACATAACTTAGTAAATTAGGCTCGGCAATCTTTTCATACTCCACTCTTTCCAACTCCTCACTCTTATTAATTTTTCATACTCAACTCTCTCATAGCATCAAGATTGAGATTATTCTTTCATACTCATACTCCATTCGTTTCAACTCTCTCATAGCATCAAGATTGAGACTATTCTTTCATACTCATACTGAAATCGTTTCGACTCTCTCATAGCATCGACCTTGCTCATAAACCCCTCCACTCGTTCCAACTCTTTCTCACAAGAAAGAGTCAATGGACTACCATCATTATCAAAATCAGAACAATTGAGTGATGAACTTCCAGACTTATAAACCATCGATATTTTCTCCGTCTTCCCGATGTGGGATTGTTGCCCACCTTGCTGCTGCAAACTTCTTTCCTTTTCTTCTTCATTTTCTGGTCTTCTATTTCCAACACTCCTTTCACCATAAACCTCTAAGACATCCATGTCATTGCCAGAACCCACCTGATAACAAAAGTAGCAGACTTTCACCATGCATACAATAAAGAGAAGAAAACATAAAACTGTAAATGAAGAAGCTTGGATATACCAACCTACTGCTTAAGACCTGCCTTTGTGTTTTGAGTTTGTTATTTTTTGAAAATATATAAATTGGTTACCAAAGGTTTTGATAAAGCATCCATGGAAGTAAAAACCAAAAGTTGTTTTGAAAACGCAACATCAAATGTATACCCAATTTACATGTTCTTTTCACAGTGGTAACAAAACGAAACTCTCTAACCCAGACATGGTAGCACTGTTATTTATCACGTTATAGCATAGAGATTTTGAAAAGCATGCAAATGGAGCACGAAAGAAAAAGAAAAGGCATCTAACTTCAAAACTAATTATAAAGAATGAAATAAACTGATCTTAATGTTTGCCATTAGAAAAGATCCTGAATACAAGAGCATCTAAAATACTCACCTTGAAACAATATATATTTTAAAACGAATGAGTATTGGTGGCACAAGTGAACTAACCTTATCACCATAACACAAGGCCTCTGTTGCATTTTGTGTATTATCATCAGAATTTTGAATGATCAATTCCGACTGATGATCATCCCAACCTGGTTTAGAATCAATATAATCAGGGAGTTTACTGCAATTTTCAAGATCAATAGGTTTCAAGCATTGTTCTTCTAATGATTTACATTTCTCCATGATCATTGTGTTCATTTTCATGGATAGAAGTTTGTTCCATGGCTCAAAACTTGTTCCTTTCATCTTCATCGTCTGTGTGAATTCATATGCTCCATAATTCAGATTGCATGAAGATTTGCAAGGTTGACTTAGTATTCGTATTGCATACTTCTTCAACACTGGAAGATGGTCCCCGCAAAACTCCCACCATTCATCTGCACATTCCGAGATCGTAGTCTCATGCTACAGAAGTTATTGGACCAGAAAAAAATTAAAGAAAACAAAAAGTTGTAGTTTTCACTTACTTGGATGAGACGATTCCAACATTCCATATGCCATTTCATTAAATACATTTGATACTTTCTTGCGATATAGTTGAAAATCGTTCAGGAAATTTTTCTTTTCATCATCATCTACAAGATACTTCAGCATAAAGTCAATGCTATCCTTCATTTCGGTATTTTCTTTAAAACTTGAGTGACACATGTAAGCAGGGTTGAGAAAGGCTGCAGCAGCATGAATAGGGTTGATAATACGATTCCTTCGTCTTTCCTCGAATAACTCCAATATCTTTGTGTACTTGGTTTGATCACAACTATAGTACCTGCGAATTGATTCCTTTGCTTTCTCCATTGCTATATATAAATATCCTGAAGTAGCTCTATCATCTTCAACTAAACAAAGGACCTGCACGATTGGTTGCAGAGCTTTTAGAGCTTCTCTCCCTTGGCTCCAAAAGCATTCACTTCCAATTATCTTGCTCATCTCCACCACCTTACCTTTGTTATTTTTAGCTAATTGTTGCCACTCTGAAGATGCAACAAGTTGTTGCAGTTCATTTTCAACATCAAAAAGTGACCGAAGCATCTGATAGTTAGATGCAAATTTGGTCATACATGGATGTTTCAGTCTAAAATTGTTTGTGTATTTTCTCATCAATGTGAATACATTGATATCCTCACACATGTATTGTGCAATCAATTTTGCATCATTAATAACTGATCGCACCCAATCAACCTGATCATATATATCTTTTAGAAGAAAATGAATTTCCTGAGCAACACATCGAATCATGTAAACTTTACAAGATTTGTTGACAAGCATATCCTCAACTCCGTCATAAATTGCAGCATTGTTGGTAACCAATTGCACAACAGAGTCAACCCCCACATCTTCGATAATGGATGAAACAAGACTTTTGATATCAAATTCTGCTCTATCGCTCTTTGAAATTTCACATGCTTTCAAAAAAAATTGATCCTTTCGGTGAATATACAATGACATTGATGAAGTTATGATGCATGTCAAGCATTATTGTGCAACCTCTGCTATCCCAATATGTCTTCACAGATTTCACATATTTTTCAACATCGCACTTTAGGTCAGAAATAATCGTAGTTTCCAACGTGGAAAGATCTGGTAGCACGTAACCAGAACCATATTCAGCAACGTCCTTCACAAAGTCAACAAATGATTGTGCTTCAACCACATCGAATGCAATGTTGTTGGAAATGATAAACTTGGCAAGCTTTTTATCCACCACATTCTTATCTTTTTCATGTATCTTTCGATTTGCATTTTGATTGAAACCTTTTGATGAACTGCTTGAAGGCACCAAAGTAGTCTGAACATCCTCGGGATTAGTTAAATTAACTGCAGTTCTAGCTTTCTTGCAAGGACCCCCAACTGCTCTAGCTGCAGCTTCTTGTACATCCTCGGGGACTTTCTCACATATGTTAATGCCACGACCTTTAATTCCTGATAAATGTGACTTGATCCTACTAATGCCTCCAGAATAAGTACACTTACAGTAGTTACATGTAAAATAACCATCCGATTCTTCTGCGTGATCCCAAAACTCATCTCTTTTCTTACCCATCGCTTCCTTTATGTTCTGCAGTTGACACAAAATAAATCATTTCAGAACAATATGTCCTGCACTAGCACCAATTGAAGAACATGAACAAAAAACTAGAAAAAAGAGAAGAAACAACACTTCTTACGACATTTAATTATTGAAAAAAGACTTTAAAGTTGGTCAAAGAGCATTCCAATCCATCTATTTAAGTATTTTCCATTGGAGTTAGTAGATGAATAGATGTTTATGCAGTGATTTCCTAGACAAATTCATACATTTTCTTTCCTTCCCCTTTTACTCCCATCAAACGTAGTGTGAATGATTGGATGGACGCAAAGTAAGATACTGCGAATTTAATCTTCTTAACACTCCAATTTAGGATTTTAGAGGTTTTAAGCGAGAAATTAAAACTGAAATAAATCTTACTCTAAAACACCATTCACTCCAGAAACAAAAAATGAGAAGTTGCGACCTCAACTTCTATAACTTGGCAGCAGCACGCATCAAGAGAGTTACATGAACGCATATAACGATCAAACACACAAAGATAAAATAAAATCCATCAAATTGATATGAATAAACTCTTACAGAAAGTTTCAGAGTAAGAGTATGGAAAGAAAAGGGAGGATCGAAAGAGAACTTATCAGACCTTATGTTTGCACAAATAGGAAGAATTAGAAGCTGAATTGGAGCAAAGATTGTTGGAAGAAGATGAGTGAATACGTCATATGTATAAATAAGAGGGGGATAAATGGTTTCAAACCTTTCGTCAGACAAGAGAGGCCAAGTGGCAGTTATTACTTGGATCCTTCTTTTGACCTTTGCCTAATCAAACGAAATACGTCCGAACGCGTACAAACGCGTTTTTAGGGAAGCTCCAACTAACGTCCATTATGGGCGCTGCTTTGGTGTTGGTGTGCAACAAAATAGGTAGGATACATTTACTTTTATAATTATTCTAAATTAGTTATTTAATTTTTAATTTTTTTGGAGAATATTTCTATAAATTATTTTTTTGAAAAATATTTAATTATTATTTTTTGATAAACTTATTTTAAAAGTTACAATTTTTTATTTTTCAAAATTATAAATATCATTGTCAAGCTATTAAATTTTGAAAATTACTTCAACATAAAGATTTGAATATTTAAAATATTTTATTTTGTAGAAAAACAAGCTTACGACTAACTTTTATAAAAGAGGGTCCTATTTTTTCAACATTTTGCTTTTTCTACAACTTTTCCTGATTAAACGAAATACGTTCCCACGCGTTTTCCCTTCCAAGTTCACAACGTCTGATATATGCAGTAGAACGGAGGAAAATAAAACTAGTAATATTATCATAAAACAAAGTATAATAATGATGAATATAAATATATATTTGACTGAATTCATGAAGGTAATATAAATATATAAACCAATGCAATTGCATGATTATTTCAATCTCATGTATATTATAAGAATTGCAATTGCTTATTATAACTAACCAATATATATAATTTAACTTAATATATGAACTTAACAACTATACATATAACCAGCAGTTTTATTATAAAAATAATTCAAATTATGAGTTCTAAAACAAAGAAATGATTATTCCATTTTAAGAAAATAAACTATATGATGAAAAATGATCTCAAGTGTATCATTAAAAAAAATTTTAATTCTTTGTTTTACCATTATATTGTTTTATTTAGTATTTATTTTTGGTTTTATTGGATAGCAAGAAATTAGTGAATTTTCTTCTCAAGGGATCCAACGCCACCTTCAAAATTCACTTTCTTGTTCCACTAAAGACTTGCATCTCCATTAAGACAAGCTTTGTTTCTCTAAAGATTGTTATAACATCAATGCTATCAACACAACATCACACAATTATTTACCAACTGGAATCAATAAGATATTATAATCAGGCAAAATTCCATGATTTGCAATGAGCCAACATTAGAATGGCACTACATATTAACTAAAATACAATTCTTTTTTGGTAGGGATGTACAGAACTCGCCAAAAACTGCAATCAGATCACTACTTTCGTGTTATACAGCTCGCTTTCTTTTGGACCGCTTGCTTCTCTTTGGGCGAGAAATATCAGGAACCTGTTTGCCTGAACTGGAAGCATATGCTTCCTCGAGAACTCCCTCTCCCTGTTAACACTACACATTAGTTTGTAAACTAGAGTATGTGACACAGTTCCTAATAGAAATAAAAGCTGCATTGCATTTCCTAAGGAAAGTTTTGATGATGTTTTAAAGAATCAACATTTTAGAGTGTTAATGTGTAAATATAAAGTACAGTAGATCAAGCCATATCTAGCCAGTTATATCACATGCAACATTCCGAGAAACTAGAATTTATGATTTACCTTGTCTTTAGACTCGTCATCTGATTCTTCACCAGAGCCAGATTCAGCCTCCAAAGTCTGAGACGCATCATCTGGTAGTGCTTTGCCCAATTTTTTCCTCTTCTCTTCTTCCTTAAACTGCCTAAACCTGCCAATCACATCATTGCTAATTAGACACAGCTAAGGTAGCCGAAATAAGAACAAGGTCTGCAAAGGAGAATGCTTACCTATCACCAGCTCGTGCTGGCTGTGAACCTGATCGTTTTGCTCGTCCTGCAGTGATAATTCCACTAGCATTCTCATTAACCACAGGCTTTGCACCACCTAATTTGCGCAACCACACCTGTTGGCCTGTGCTGAGGACGTTATTAACAAACCTAGGAGCCACATGATCAATTTTTTAAGTTAATAAAAACTAGAAGACTCCACCATGCAGACTCATAGGTCCACCACAAAAAGCTTGGACAAAAAAGTTAACAAAGCATTCTGAACAGCCAGTTTCCAAGTTTGACCTCATTAACAAATGTGGATATGTTGCACGTATCAGACAAAACAACTAACATATAAAACCTTCGTGCAGGAGTAAAGTTCATGAGAGGAGGAAATGGCTGGGATATTATGAAAATTCAAAACATTTTTAAAGATCTTATTATACATGGGAACGCACAGCCAAATGTGTTTGGGGATCGATATTTAGCATAATAATTTGGATAATCAGGAAGTATAAATATGAGCTATAGGCACGTCCAGTGGCCCAAACGTAGCTATTTACTATTTCTGCTCACAAATACTGAAACAATATATTAGAAAAGATAAGAAAAAAAATGAAAACAAGCTAATTATAGGCCTGCCTGTGGTTTCCTGCATTCCTCAACACAAGAAAATAAATTAAGAAAGGGGGTGAATATGCAGGAATATATCAGTGCTACCATAACCATAGACCAGTTAAGACTGCAATTCTTTTCATTCACACGACATAGATAAAATTCAATACATGTTAACTATACTCCCGTTCAGAAACTAACCAGTAGATGGACAATCCTGAAGGGACAGATAAAGAAAAGTAGCCAATCATGAAAGGAAGAAACTTGAGAACAAGGAGTGTATTCTTTTGTGCTGGATCATCCGTCTGTCCAAAAAGAAACAAAATAAATCAAGGCTTCCTAATAACTGGGATGAATGATAGAATTCAAACGTAGAAGAGCAATAAGATGTAATTTCCTTTCACCTGAGGTGTTTTCATTATCTCCATGGACACATATTGGGAGATAACAAGGAGAACAGGTAAAACCAGATAAGCTGCAGTGTCATGCCAGCCTAACGGTGGATGGCCATCCTGCATGATGCATGTATTAGATTACCAGAATATGCTGCATAACATCGTGAAAAAGATATGAACATGCAATGCATTGCTAACAGCATATTAAACCAAGGCAGATTCATCTAATTTGCCTACTCGTTAGAAATGAATTACAAAATGCATCTATGCGTTGCAGCCAAAACAGAAAGGACACGCAAAGAAACTACTTAAACAGGTGGGCGATTCAAACACCGACTTCTTCCTCAAACAATTTGCCCGACTTCTTTCAGAAAATTTGTTGTCTAAAGTTTACTTTCAATAAAAAGATAAAGAATATGAAAAATGAAATTACCAGAAAACAAACACAACATAATCCATAGAGGGCCCGGAATTCCCAACAACACTTCTATTGGAATGAAACATGATTACAAAATAACAGGTTTTTCTACTACACTACTAAGATAGAGCGAAAAGGGAAATCCATTTAATACATGCTCCTTGTTCAGCTTGAAATTCCTCTAGTTCATTGCAATACAAGTACCTCTTCAACACAATTAGTTCAATAATGCAATCCCAAATGAGAGTAAGAAGAATTATCTGATAACTCCAAACAAGTTTTTACATGCAGGCTCGTTTGAACCTAAAACCATTAGAGGAATCATGAATAACTAACCTCCAATACATAACAATAAAACACCAACCTAATGAAGATGATGTTGAAAATAATCAAGGTTGAATCAAACCAGGATTAAGATTCATGCAAACTGAACTTCAAGACTTCATCCAAATTTTGCATTCATTTACAACACTTAAGTTACATGGAAGACGTAAAAGGTTTAACACTCATGAAATTAGAAGAAAGACAAATTACCACAAACGGAAGAAGCCAAGAAATGCCAGCTCCACTTTGTCGAGCTGCAATGGTAGTTGGCCCACCCAAGGAAGGAATCCAAAAAAAGCCCTCTGTTAACAGTCCCTTCAAAGAAAAATTATCAGAGATAACTAATTTGTGTTAATCACAAGGTTATGCAGTTGCACATATCGATCATCACATAAGAGATGATGTGATAAACTTCTTAGTTACCTCATTCGCAACATTGGAAAGAGCTTGATAAAGACCTATCCACACTGGTATTGTAGCCAAAGTTGGAAGACAACCTGGAATGAAACACAATCGAGCATTGTCACATTAAAGCATATTCCACAGGCAGTATAGCTTACAGTTGGTAAAATGGAGAATGCAGTAAGCAAAAAAGAATGAAACAAACACATTCAAAATGGAGACACACCGTATGGCATGATACCTGTAATAGAAGTTACCAATCAAAGAAATGAAAAGAAAAACATAGCGAGGTTCACAGTGATTCCCTTTTTAATAATATATACCAAAACGACTGTGTAAAAATTAGTGAATATATAGGAGATTTACCAGGCCAATGCAGCCTGATATACAGACAGACACACGCACACATGAAAACTTTCTCTTTACTCATCGAGGAAATGTTTAAACGTCATCTACCATGACATTTTACTTTGATTGAATGACAAGAAGTTAACCCAATCATAAGTTGTTGATTGTAACAAAACAAAATTTAAAAAGAAATGCAATTTCATTCAAACAATTAATTACCTGCTAAAGGATTAACCCCAGCCTGTCTATATAATCGTGACGTCTCGAGTTGTATTCTTTCCTAATAAAGCAAATAAAACAAATTTTAGAATAAAAAATCCTTAATCACTTAATCGAAACCCAATCACATTAAATCATCTATAGATACTACTATAAAGGTCAAATGCGTCACACCTGATTGCTTGCATATCTTTGTTGAATCGCTTTTATCTTTGGTTGCAGGTTTTGCATGGCCAATGTGGATTCCACCTTCAATAATGTAGAACAGAAAAAAACATGAATTTCTAATTAATATATGATAAAAACTAGTAATATAAAACTAAATAAACAAATTAATTAATTAACTAATGGAATCTTACTTGTCGCTTGGTCAAGGGGAAAGTAGCAATTTTGACTATGACAGTGAGTAATATAATAGCAAATCCATAGGAATATGGCACGTGTACAGCGGTTAGACCATCTTTCAACACCTGGATATACAATTAACAGTTACAAAAATACAAAAAAAGGAAAACGAAAAAAATTACATAACAGACAACTGTAAATGAAACCTTCAGAACAACTTCCATAGCATCAGAGATAAAACCGAACCAACCGCCACTCTTTTGTACAGCGGTATCAGAAGAAGCGGGATAGACGGCAACAGCAGCATCGGCGATGGTGTAGAGAAGGCTTTCAGCTTTAGCAAAAACCGAGCTGAAATCAACCGGAGAAGAAGAATGCAATGAAGAAACTGGAGGAATTTCATGCAAGCTGAAATTCACTTTGGTCGAAATGAATCTGCGGGAGTTGTGGAGGAGCCCATGGCGAGAGAGGGAGGGAAGTGGAACGCCGATGAAAGAAGGAGATGAAATTAGGGTTTTGGCCATGGGGAAGAAGAGAACAAGGATTTCAGAAGATTAGGATTTTCATGGGAGATAGATGGATAGAGAGGTATGCTGTGGTGGAGAAGTGGAGGGAAGGAATATTGTTAATAATAATATATTTATTATGGAATATCCTTTTTTTCTTTTTAAATTTATTTATTTAACAATAAAATATTATATAACTCTTCTCATTCAGCTCGGCAGGATAACTAAAATTGAACTCATTACAACATTAAACCAAACTAATTTAATTTTAAAATTTAAAAATACGAATGTGATTTTTTAAATTAAAAGTTTTTGATTCAAATACTTAATCCAACCAATCATTTATTCATTCTATATTTTTTTAGTATTTATTTTTAATATTATATGTTTTGCTAAAATTTTTAATTTTATAATCATTGCATATAATTATAATAAATGAAATTAATATATATTTTTAAAATTTAATTCGAGGCTTAAAAAATAAATTTTAAAATAAACGAATAATAATAACTAACATAACTATTGAAGTAGGCAATAATCAAATATGAAATAATCAAACATGAAAAGTAATTTTTATACAAAAAAAAATGTAATAATTTAAAAAAAATAATTAAAATCGTTGGATTTTAAAATACATTACTAATAAAAATTTCACATAATTAAATATATTATCATCTAATTACTACAAATCATGATTATTTAACAAATTATTTCAGTTTCAAAATGTTTTCCTCTAATAAATAGGTCAAGATTTTTAATTCACTGGTTTTCAAGTTGTGAAGGTGTGTAAATATTTGTTATTATTATAAATATGCATGTAATAAATATGCACTATATTTTATTATGGAAAATAAAGAGATAAATAGCTGATTATTTTTTTATTTGTTTCATTTTCGTACAGATTTTTTAGAAAATAAATAAAAACACAATTATACACTTTCTAAATAAATCTATATTCATCGTAGATTTTCATAACTTGAGATAATTATAAAGTATACTTTTATATGAACAAAAATATAAGAAATACTCCCTCATATTTTTGAAAATATTTTTAGAAAATCAACTATAGGGCAATCCATATAGTTGGGCCCAACTGTAAATTGTTTTGTAGTTAATAGCTATTTTGTACTTAGTAATTTTAATAAAACCAGTATTTTAAAAATGAACTAGTAAAAGCTAAATCTCACCTTTTCAAGTCATGTAAATGATCAATATTTACGTACTAAGTTATAATTAAATCTCAACTATATAATATAACATAATCATGCTTATAAAACATGAAATAAGTCTATCCCAGCAAATTAATCTCCCATGCACTTTTACGTTACTTGGTCTAACGGCAAAGTTTTTAACATTAAGATCCAAAAATCTAAAGTCAATTATCCAATGCCGCTCAACTATTCCTTCCCAACACAAGCTGATATACATTCTGATTTTCAACCATATCCTTAACCTGTTTCTATGATCTATCGCCATTACTGCTCTCTAGAGAAGAAATCAAAAAAGGGTTTATCATTACAGTAATAATCTTCAACACCAGTAGTATTAGCAGTCTCATCAGAGGAGCAACTTGAAGGAGTCGCACTGCTAGTACTACTAGGTTTAATAACACATTGATCAGGAGAATTATTAATATTATTTCCATGCAAAATGCCTGTTGGGTTCAAAGGGAAGAGAGGCAAAGTTTCTTGATGAGTTTTACTGCTGTTAACACCATTTGCTTGATTGATCTTGATGTAGTTTCTTGCTCTTTCTTGATTGATCTTTCCAGTTCTTGGCCTCCTCTTGAAGCTACAGTTAGTAGGAAGTAACACCTTTGTATACTGCGGATAAAACCCTATATTGCTTTGTGGAATGTAGAATGACCCAAAAACAGCTGAAAACAGAAAATAAAAAGGAAACAGCTTAAATGTCTATAATGTAATAGCGAAATGGATGAAAAGAGAGCTTTGAAATTAGAAAATAAAAAAGAGAAGTCAAAAAAATCAAAAAGTTAGATGAATAGGGCAAAATATATAGACACACATGGTAATATTATATTTCAATGTTTGAAATTACATGTAATAAAACAAAATACAATCCAAAAAAGCCCTAAAATGTTTCATTTTTATAATATAGTTTATCTGGATAACAAACTTTGGAAACAGTTTCAATAAACTTTTAAATATGTTTGTTGTTTTTATTCCACACATATCGAGTCCATTTGCATGGGGGAGACAGCTTCGAAACAAAACAAAAAAGGTATTGAATAATATAATAGATGTTTTCCAAATACAGGGAGTAATTTAATCTAGAATTAAGATGATCCAATTAAAAATATAAAAATAAATATAGGCCACTAGATTAAGAAATTAACGAACCATTTGAAGCAGGGGAAGGAAAGCCAGGCTGCTGCTGATGATTATGAACAAAATGTTGATTGATATAAGCGATGTTTTCTTGTTTTTGTTTCTGCCTTTGTCTTGCCTTATGATTTTGAAACCAATAAAACACATTCTTCCCCTGAATGTCGCCATAAGCTTTAAGTCTAGCTGTTATTTGCTGGATTTGATCAGCGGTCGGTGTTCTTATTCCTTGCATGTATATATTCTCAAGCATACTTATCTGGTCCTTCGTGGGATTCCACCTTGACGAGTTCCCTTGACTATGATGATGGTCTGTTCCGCCATCGCCACCACCAAAGCCCATTTGTTCTTCCAGATTTTGATCAGACACCATTGTTAACAGAATTCTATCTGGGTTTTTTTTCTAGGGTTTATAGGTAGAGAGAAAAACGAAGGAGATAATGGGCTTTAGGTGGGTAGCCATAGTTTGCATTGCATGTTATTTCTTTTATATAGAGTGATGAAAAGGGAGAAAGAGAAAGGGTTAAAAATGGTTGACATGCGTATAGTTTTTGATGCAGAAAATCTCTGAAAACATGGGGGGGTAGCGGCTAACAGATTATAGTATTGAATGGGATTCTTGTTGTTGCTTCTTTCGTCAAAAAACGAGGAGATAACGAAGAGAACAGATGGGAATTAATGCGTATGATTATTATGAGTATTTCTTATCTCGCCATTAGGATAGTCCTACTGCTACTCTTCTGTTAGGACTATCGATTAGAGTGTGCGGCACAGCTACAATGATTTACCATTTCCTACATTCAATCACTTTTTTTTTTACTGATATATATACACACCAAAAATCTCTCATCATTGTTCCGGACTATTACTTATTGTCTCATAAATTTATCATTTTTATTTTAATTATATAAAAAATTTATTATTTTACTGTTATATTTTATTCGATCGTATGCAAGTTTTATTTTAATTCAATCACATTATTGCATAAGAATCATCAAAAACTATAATCACATCAACTTATGATTAAGGGTATTAAACTTAATTTAATGATGATGAATGAGTTTGGATTGAATAATGATTTATTTATTGGTGAAAGGGGCTTTATTGGAAAGTTGAGATACATGGAGAACTGTATAGGTAAGTTAAGTAAAAGAAAGAGTAAAAGTTTGGGAGAAAGAAGTAGGCAGCTGCTATGAGTTTGGCAGGGAAAGTGTGACCAATCAAGATTCATAAAGAAGGCCGATAGTGGAGAAGTTTTCCTCATCGGGAATGACATCCAAGTATTACTTTTCCTTCCACACATTTTACTCCATCTTCTTCATCATCTCATGCATGCTCTCCAAGTTTATAATTAATTTCAATATTTCTACTATTATTTTTATTTGAAATTTCAATTTAAATGTTCACTTATTTAATATGATTCATAAAAAAATTCATATAGTTAATTTACAAATATATTTTTTCATTTTAATATTTTAATTTATTTCTTTAGATTTTTTAAATATATGAATTTATTTTAATTTTTCAATTTTCCTCCAAAGCTTTAATTTTTATAAAATTATAACTTTATAAATTAGAAAGGATTAAACATGATGTATTTTAAATAAAAATAAATTAATATGAAGAAATGTTCAAAAGTAATAGATGTTAAAATGAAATAATTGAAGTAAAATGAATAAAATGAAAAATTATATGGAATTAAGAAGATCATAAATATATTATACTTAAATAAATTAACACGACATAAATAAGATATAAATGAATAAATTATAACGACTTAGTATAAGATAAATAAATAATAAGAAGTTATAAATTTTAAATGAGTTATAGATTGATATATCATGTACAAATAATGGATGCTATGATTAAATTATCAAAATTATATATTAATAAAAATACAAAATACTTTTATTCTACATGATCTTGGTATGAATATGTCAAATTAAAGCTTATTAATTTCAAAATGCATTGTTATTATATTTATATAGCATATCTAGAAGGTATAATTCATATAAAAATGAGTAATTTTTATTTAATTTATTGTATGTATATTTAATTTTGAGTTGAGGTAACAATGGTAGGTGCAATCCAACTCTGGG
Source organism: Dalechampia spathulata (assembly GCA_948192965.1). Lineage (NCBI taxonomy): Eukaryota > Viridiplantae > Streptophyta > Magnoliopsida > Malpighiales > Euphorbiaceae > Dalechampia > Dalechampia spathulata. The sequence goes on from CANYBF011918582.1 coordinate 21,345, forward strand.
AGATGATTTATTCATAGAAATAAGCTATTGAAGGAAAGAAAAGGAAAGGGTGGAAAAGTGATGATAGAAAAAGACAGGCAGATGAAAGGTAATTGGTTCGGGTTGGGAAGAGGAAGAAGAAGGCTTTGGGAATTGAAGTAAGAGGCAGAGTGCAATCTGTGAATCATTTTGCTGAAGCTCAAACGTCTAGGTTAAGGTGTCACTTTTGTTTTTCTTTACTCTTCTCCTTTTTCTTGTTTTCATTTTTGAATATATTAGTTATTGTATAAACACTTAAAATTAACCTCCTTAGACATGGTAGATCTGATATTCCCATCAAATGCCAAGACGCAAGACATCCTTACTAAGCTCAAATAGTGCCATATTCGCCACCTTTGTAGAAGTAATACCAGTGCTACCTGCATTGCAATCACATTATGTTCATGTTCAGCCCTCTAACCAAATAAATCACTCGTAAAGCCTCTCACTCCGATCATCCCACCAGCTGCAAAAGTAAACACGATCAATTTGTATTCAGTTTCAACCAATCTTGACAATGTGGTTTTCATGAAATGTCGATTGTAACCCCAGTTCAATGATATATTCAATGGCACTGTAATAATAAATTGAAAGAAAAATAACTAATATCTTCTTAATTTTATAATAAATAAAATATTTTGAGAATTTATAAAAAAAACATAAAATTTAAATTTATAATTTTTTATTTAATTTAAAATATAAAATTTATAGATTGTTAATAGCATTTTTACCATAAAATCATGGAAATTACAGACAGAAGAAATCAACCTTACATGAATGTATGTTATTATTTTTACAACTAAATAGTAGGACTATATAAACCTTACAGTCAAAAAGAAAGTGTAGAGCTATGGAATATTAAATAGCCTTCAATGATATTCAATACAAAATGAAGGCTAATTTGAAAAAGTTGGGTATATGGATGATTCTCTTTTTCACTTTCGGTTTATCTTTTCACAATGTGTATATTATAAATGAAGCTACTAATGCTTAAATTCAGGATCATAACCGTAGATAGACTATATAATATAAAATAACTACGTTATAATTATAATTATAATTGTTTTTTCTGTTTTAAATTATGAGTGACCCTTTGATCATAAGATTTTAATATTTGGGAAGTCCAAGCATGTAATACGTTGCGTGTATCATCATTGCTCATGGGCTGAAATGTTCCATTTAATCATACATACATGATCAAGTTTCTATAACGATCCTTTTGAAATTATAGATTCAGAACGAACAAAATAGAAATGGGTTGATGATAAAAGAAAAAAATCTTTTTTGTTTAGAGAAAAAATGTGGATATAAACTTGAACCATAACACAGCAGAGGTATAAGAGGCATGCAATTATAGGAGCAATAGGTGCGATGGTGGAGCAGTTTCCGTGGGAGGAATGACTTGTTTATCGGAAGGATGGGTGCGATGGCCGAAAGTGTTGGCTCATTTTTGGACAAACCATGAGTTTCCTATCTGAAAGCAAAAGCAGAAATACTCTTCTTTCATTCATGGCTGAATTTTAATCTTAATATACTTATTTATTTTTCCTGAGAAATGTTAATATTTTAATATGCCTCAGGCCTCGCAATGAAACTTGTGGAAGCATTTTTCTTTTTTCTTTTTAAAATTATTGTAAATTAATCTTTTAATTTTTAGTTCTTTATAAACATATTAATTTATGATGTAATTGATTGGAAGAAATTTAAGTGAAAGGAACCTATAAATTTCATGAAATTAAAAGATCATGTTCGTAATAAATTTAAATTCTATAAAATTTACAACATTTAAAATTCAAAAAATTTAAATTTTTTCATGAAATTTTAAATTTTAAAAATAAATCTATAGATTTAAATGTAATCTTGTAGTAAAATTAAAAATATATAATTTATCATGAATAAAAATAAAATAATACATAATTTAATAATTTTATTGAATTTTTTAACTAAAAAATTGAATTTTTAAAATTATTTTAATTTCACATTTTGGTAAGATACAATGAAATCATATATAATATATAATTAATTAAGCAATATAATGTAATGAATTTTTCTTTATATTACATTCCATTACATAACAATTTGATGCACTTTAATTATGAATACATACATTGTAATTACCAATATATTATTATGTTTGGTTAATAAAATATGATACATTCATTATAGTGCATGTGTATGATACAATATACTCTTTCCGTCTTTTTTTAATTGTCATTTTATGGAAAAATATTTATCTCATAATATTTGTCATTTTGAAAATTTCTATGTAATTTTTAAAAATAACTTCTAATTTTATCCTTTTTTAATTTTAATTCATCATTAATTATCAATATAATTTCCAAAATTTTAAATGTCTTTTCATTCTCATTTAAAAATCTTTTAAATAAATTTGACACTAGTATCACCATATTTAATCTTTTAGAAAAAACTTAATTGAGGTAAATAAGGGTATTTTAGAAAAATTATTAAATTTTAAATGACATTCTTAATTTGTATGTTAACCTCTAAAATGACAATTAAAAAGATATGAAGGGAGTAATAACTATTTAAATTTTAAAAGATAAATTATTATTATATGAAATAATACCAAATGCTTCCATTAAGTAAAGTTTTCATTCAAATTTCTTTCTATCATTTAGAATAGTCAAAAATATATATTCATGGTTAGACGATCACAATCATTTTTTCTTGTTGTTTTATATCACTCAAGCATTCAAAGATCATGCAATTTTAACAATTCATCATAAATCTTCAATCTTTTATCATTTGTGTCACCCTCTTTCAACACTTGATTGAGTTTATTTTAATTTTCAAGTTAATATTTTATCATTTGTATCATCATCTTCCAATGTTTAGTTGAACCTATTAGCAATCTTTCTAATTTTTATGCCAATAATAATTGCAAACTCTTTAATCACTTTAATTAAACTAGCAATGTTTTCACGTATATTCTTTTTTACTTTGAAATTTTCTTCATTTCTTAAAAGAAAGGATGCATAATTTTCATTTTACATAGAGTTCTCTTCATTTTCATTAATCTCATTTGTCGTGTGGTTCTCTAATTCTTATCTAATTCTTTCATAATATCAACAACTCCTTTAGCATCTTTTCCATAGCATCTTTTCCAATAACATAATCCTTCTTAAATACAATGCAAAGCCCATCATAAAAGAAAAATATCTTAAATCAAAATAATTCAACATCTTAATGACCGTAAGTATAAAAATAATATTTATAATCTATTTAGATATAACCATTCAAAACCTTAAATCATTATGTAGCCCCTTAAATCCCAACATGGAATTCTACATAGAACCTTTCCTTTTCAAAATGACTTTTCAAAATGAATTAGAAGATAACTTTTCAAATTAGTATAGTTTAATTACACTACATGCACATGTCTAATGGAAACAAAGTTTTGGCATGAATTTCTTTCATATAGGTGCAAAATTCAATAATGATTTGGGGATAATCTAAGTGTGGGTTTGATGAATTAATAAGTTATATAACTGAGTTGAGCCATAACTAATTTCAAACAAAAAAGGAAAGCTTAGAAACAAAAATTACTAGATTAAATTTAGTTTTTCATGCCTTTGATCACCTTTAATTTTCATTCACTACAAAAATCAAGTAAAATAGCGACGTAACTTTGCCGTCACTATAAGGGAATTTGCCGTCGCTATTTGGTATGGCGACGGAAATAGTGACGGTAAAATTCCATCGGTAAACCATTTTATGCTAAATTTATTATGATGGATTAGCGACGAAACTAATTTTGTCGCTAAATCCGTAGCTAAATTGCTACAGATTTAGTGATGGAATAATTCTGTCGCTAATCCATTGTTAAATACCAACGAAATTTTGTCTCTAATTTTGTAACTATTTTATGACGGAAAAGATTTCGTCGCTAATTCCGTAGCAATTTAGCTACGGAATTCCGTAGCAATTTCCATCACAAAACTTAAAAAATAATTGATTTTAATTTTTTAATATCTTAATATTTTAATAATTTTTTAAAATATGAGAAATTGGATATAATTATAATAAAATTTTATATAAACTTATACTTGAAATTTGAATTAAAATATTAATACATAAAATTATAAAAATAATTAATTTTGTTAAAAATCCGGTAAAATTTCCTCTCTAATATAAAGATCTAATAATCTGATACCTGTTAAAACAACACTTCTATAATTATCACATCAATCATTCATAAGCTTCTCCAAAGTCTACAATTCAATCTAAATAATCACAGTACAATTAATTAATGAAGTATGATATAAATAAAATAATGTCATTGAAGTTTAACAAAACAAATGAAAAAGTAAAGTAAACAAAATAATAAATTAAAAGAGTAT
>CANYBF011918621.1:0-14229 GCA_948192965.1 Dalechampia spathulata
GAACTTGCTTTCTCCTCATTGAAAGCAATTATACCGTGTGCTCTTAGCTCCATAATTTTATCTTTCAATACAAAGCACTTTTGCATTAGATGGCCTAGCAAGCGGTGGTACTTGCAGTAATTTGCATCCTTACTTTGATTAACCTGCTCTAGATATTTCATTGGTGGGAGCTCGATGAGTTTAGCTTCAAGTAAATCATCAAGCATACTTGAAACATCAGAATCGGGAAAATGATATTTCTTTTCTTGTCTTTCCTTCAGAGAAGTGATATTCTTTTCTTGACTTTGGAAAGCAATCTGCTTCACCTCCTTCTTCTTTCCAACCTTAGAGTTAATCTTGATTAGAGTTGAGCTTACAGCTAAGGATTGCTTATTCTCAAGCTTCACATTAGGCTTAATGGCCTTACGTACCTCCAACTTCTCCTTGCCTTTCTTCTGATCTTGTACTGGGATATTTTGGTGACCAACATACGAAATACTAAGCTCCATATCATGGGCACAAGTCACCAATTCTTCAAAGGTACTTCGCTTTATTCCTTGAAGAATGTAACACAATCCCTAATTCATGCCCTTGATGCACATGTCAATTGCAGAGGTTTCAGAAAGACGATCCTTACAGTTCAAGCTTAGATTTCTCCATCTTTGGATATAGTCTATCACAGGTTCATCTTTCCATTGACGAGTTGCAGTTAACTCGATCATGCTAACAATGCGTCGGGTGCTATAAAAACGGTTAAGGAATTCTCGCTCAAGTTGCTCCCAACTATTAATTGAACCAGCTTCAAGGTCAGTGTACCAATCAAAGGCATTACCTTTTAGAGATCGGACAAACTGCTTGACAAGTAGATCACCATAGGTACCAGCGTTATTGCATGTTTCCATAAAGTGAGCCACATGCTATCTTGGATTACCTTTGCCATCAAATTATTGAAACTTTGAAGGTTGATAATTTGTTGGCATCTTCATAAGGTCAATCCGAGGGGTGTATGACTTTGCATATGAGTAAGAAAGCTACACGGATGACTTAACTTGCTCCTTGATAGCTTTCTTAATAAGCTCTTCCAATTGAATTGTGGAGATTGGGTTGTTGGCCACTACTTAAGTGCTACTTGTAGCTTTTTTTACTGAAGCACCTTCCTCTCTTTCTTGATTAGCCGGCGAGTCAGATGCTACTTCAGCAATAGCCTTCCCAGTCACGCTTGCCAGCTTTGCAGACAAAGATGCAATTTCATAATCTTTTTCCTTGGTTTTGTTTATGAGCTCCTCTACCAATTTGGTCAAGTTGGCAACTTATTCTTCGAGTGAAATAGTATTGGTCATCATCATAGATATAGTGCCATCAGGACTTTTTAGAGAAGAAATTCGTAGATTTGATTGTGGAGTGAAACTTCCACCTTGACTTTCTTCCTCATCACAGGACTTTAGCAAGGATAAGAAACTGGATTCCTTTGACACCCCAATTTTTACCCCCATCTTTGGCAAAGGTGTCATTTGTTGTTGCTCATACAACTGTATGATCAACTTTATCTTTGTCGTGGTGTTGGGACTATCAACAGCATTTGATCCACCAAATGATGGGATAGAAGTTTGGACTTGAGTAGCTCTTGAGCGAAGGTTGTACTTCCTTGGTGTCATAGAGTCGCTCTTTTAGGATGCCATTGATGTTGAAAATTTGATTTCTTTTTTTTTCGAAATTGGATATGAGAGGTAGAGAGGGTCCCACTGGGCGTGCCAAAATTTGTAATGCATAAAATCTATAAAACAAAATGAATTGAATTAGAAATTGAGCAACAAATAATTTTATTAATTTGAAGTGAATTACAATCTCTAATATAAAATTCTATAACAAAGAATTTAAATCCTCTGATTCGAATTTCGAAGCAAGAACTTGATTCAAGGGCTTTTGTAGCTTGATCTTGAATTAAACTTGCTTTTTTTTTTATGAAGAACATGATTCAAGTGCTTTAGGGGCTTGATCTTAAATCAAATTTCACCTTGGATGAATAACACATTGATGAACTTGATAAACACTTTGATGGACTTCTTGAATGCCTTGATGAACTTGAAGAACACCTTGAGGTTTTGAATGCTTGGAGAGCTTGTAGCTTGTGAGCTTCTTGTTGCTTCTAGCTTCCAAAATGTGTGTTTTGGAATGAAGGGATGCCTCCTATTCATAGCGATTTGAAGGAAAAGGAATTTACAGATTTAGCCTTCATCTTCATTTCAAAACAATTATCCCTTCATTTATTTATTATTTTAATAGTATTTATCTTACTATTAAAATAATTTAAATTTAGATAATAAACCAGATAATTTTAATTGATTTAAAATTTATTTAATTTATTAGATTAAGATAATTATTTAATCTAATTATTTTATAGATCAAAAATATTTATTTAATTGATCCATAAAATATATTTCATTTATTAGATTAAAATAATTATTTAATCTAATTAATTTCATAGATCTAAAATATTTATTTAATTGATCTAGAAATTAATTTGAATTTTTTTGATATCTACAATAATATTTCAAGTCAAAGGTACTAAACATTATGATTTTTTTAATTTGCCTTAGAAATATAATAAATGTTAAAAGAATGATTTCATAATTTTTTTTTGAGTTAAGTAGGAATTGAGATTTGATATATATGTTTTTCCTTTCGTGTATAATGATCCACCATTATTAAGAAAATTAATTTTAAAATTATTAATAAATTTATCCTATAAAATTATAAATTAATTATTTAAAATATAAGATATTAGTTTTTATCCCTTGTCTAACACATCACCTAATGTTTAATGAATAATTCGTAAATCTAATTAATTTAAGTAATAAAAAATCATATAATAAAACATACTTCTTTTCTCTCGACGGTTGGGATTGATTAATACATGAGCTTGTGGTTAATGAAGAAAATAGGGAAATTTTGGAAGCTAGCAATGTTTTAGAAAAATATTTATAATAATAATGATGATGATGATGATTTTTTGAACTTAATAAATTTTTAATACAAAATCAGTGAAATTTTACTTTATTTTATTAAAATTAATTATGAAAAATCATTATTTTTAAAACAAAAATAACATTTTAAAACAATTTCAAAATCATCCAATCATTCTTATATATAAATATAATATAATATATATATATATATATATATATATGTATATTATTTATCTATGTATATTCTTTCATGTATGAAGATACAAGTTCTCAATTATGTTAAATTTTGAACATTTACTTTTTAGAAAATAAATACAAACTAATAAATTAAGCAGAAATTTCAGCTGGAATCAAGATAAAAAGTGTTTTTATTATTATTTTGTACGAAGAACAGAGAACTACCAACAAAGCGCCTGTAGCTCAGTGGATAGAGCGTCTGTTTCCTAAGCAGAAAGTCGTAGGTTCGACCCCTACCTGGCGCGTATTTTTTTCCAATTTTTTTTTATTACTTCCTGAGTAAGGAAATTGTTATAAATATGATATAATGTGAAGGCTGGTAAAGAATATAATATATTTCTGATTTTGGAAAATGATATCAAATTGGTATATTGATTTTCGTGATCCAATTATTATTCTAGCTTGCAAATGAACAATCTAATTAGTTTTCCATGTCAGGATACAGACAAAACCATTTTCCATTAACTCTGAAATTTATTTATAACACATGATTGTCTGACGGAGGAAATGCAATTCGCTTGCATTAGTGACAGGCTCTTGTCAGATACAAAGAATACACTACTTTAACCTGGAGGAAAATTCCTATTTCTTATTCCTGACGGTGCATTCCGGTGGAAATCCCTGAGGAAACCTCTTGCTATCAGAACAATAATTATAAACCATATAATTATTCTGCACCCATTTCAGCTGTTTTTGGCTGGTGAGGTCAAGTTCTTGAGAAATCCATTGGTTATTATTGGCTGTGGAATTGCTGCAAGAAGATATTCCATTAGACCAAATACAGGCATTCGCATTATATTTTCTGAAGGAAGCTGTAAAGGGTGCTTGACTCCAGTCTGTCTTGATAAGTCCTCCTCTTGTAGCCCAATCATCTGCATTCCATATACTTGCGTACATCCTCATTTCTTGGTTTTTGGGATATGGAACTCCCATTGATTCCAAGTTCTTGAATTCTCTTATGGGTCTTCCATCAACGTAGAATCTGTCATGAAATTTAACCGGACAAAGATGTGAATACTCCAATTTTATAAGCTCGTAAGTAGCTCAAATCCATCAATATCGAACAAATATATATATTATTACAGGAGAAAAGCAAAAAGGAAAAGCATACACGACGTGGCCTGGATTCCAGAGGATTGAATAGGTATGAAACTCAGCAGTTGGATCGAACCACAAGTAGAATTGTTGCTCTCTATTTCCTTTTCCTTGAGTATATATATTAGTATGAACAAGATAAGGTTGACCACTAAGATTCCCCAAGAACTCAAAATCTATTTCATCCCATGATGACCCTTTCGAGTGCAACTGCAAAATATTTCAAATTTTCAACCACCATCTGCATCAAATCTAAAAAAATAAAACCCAAAATGGATAATTTTATCCCACTTACATAGAAGGTGGTGACTGTGCCAGCAGAATTACCAGGAACAAGCTTGATTTGCATATCAAACTTGCCAAAAAGAAACTCATTTTTGGACTGAAATCCTGAGCCAGAGGCTTTATCAAGCGAAAGAGTAACGAGATTGCCATTGTTAACAATCTTACCACGTCCATCTCCCCATGTAATATCAATATCTTGGTAAAAATTTCCACCAAAGACAACAATCAAAGAACCCAACAAGATGACAAGCCGCGTAATGAGAAATATCATGGAAGAATTACGTGGAAAACGAGTATAGGCAGCCATTAATGAAGTAACGTACGTGGGTTATGAGACATGGGAGAATCTGGGTGTAGAAGAAATATTTATAGGAAGATCCCAGCAAATGGTAGGGTTACGAGGAATGTTCCTTGCGGGTCTTTACCCAAAATTTTTAAAATTTTTTAATGTATCATGAGTCTAAATGAGTTATAGAGCCTTAATCGAGCCTAATAAATATAAATTTTAATATATAAAGTTTTTATTTTTTATTTAAAAAATAAAAAAATTATTACTAAAAGTATTATATTTCATAGATATTTATAATTTTATATCAATAATTAAATTAAAAAATATTTTTATATATTTATATAATTATAAATTTATAGATTATATATTTAAAATTAAATTTTTTTATATAAATTAACAAATTAGTTCACGAGTTTCTTGTCGAAATGTCTCATGAATTTAAATGAATCAAATATTATTTAACTTGAATTCAATTCATTTATTAATTCAACTTTACTAAATAAATTTGAATAAAATTTTATCAAGTTTTCGGTCATTTGTGAAAGATTCGGTTCGTTTAGTGCGGGTTTGAGGAATTGGGTTGCTGTGGAGAATCGAGAAGCAGCCAGCTGGATTACATAAAGTTCGTAGCACATCGGAAATCGGCCTTTCCTTATCACAATGATTGGCCATTTTCTGTTACTAGTCTTGCAAAAGTCAATAGTTTTTTGAGTACAAATAATTTTAAACAATTAATAATTTAAAATCATAATATAAAATTAAGTATTTGTCTGAATATTATTCTTTTGATAATTATTTATTTTGTGCAGAAAAAAATTATTGATTTATTGATTATATATTTTCAAAACAATTAATGAAATATTAAACTAATAAACATTTTTTGTTTGATATTGATGAAACCGTGGCAATAAACCGGATAAGTGTTTGAAATTAGTAGTAATCAGTTTCACCGTTGACTAAACATGATATAATTTCGATACCAACACGAATGGACCATATTAGAGACCGAATCCACTAACAAAGAGATTTGGTACCAAGAGATTTGCAAATAACCTGCGCCTTCCACTTGGCGTTATGCTATTGGTGGGATTAGTGGCAATTTATAATTGGCATGCTGTTCTTAGGTTTATCGTCCACCCACCCCATAATCAAAAGCCAACGTCATGCATTGGAGTTGCTGTTTCTGGTTATCGAATTAAATGCTGCCACATCGGCACACCTTGAAATTGAAAATTTCTAGGAGCTTCTTGTTGCATGGGGTAGGTTAGTAACTCTAGAAACATCTTCCAATACGCTACAAGTAGTAGGTTTTGACATTTTAATGTTGTGTTTATTTCTTATTAGAATATCAAAATAAAATTATTTGACTTGTTTTAATATATTTTTTTATCATATTTTTTTTAACTTAGAATAATTAATAATTTTGTTTGTTAAATATTCTAGATATAAGTAAAATACAACCATAACAAAAAAAATCATAATACCTAAATTTATTTATGTATTTTATTGAGATATAGTTAATGAAATATTATAATAACTTTTTATATAATTTATGAATATGATTATAATAGCAAAAATTGATTTATGAATTTTGAATGATATTTAGAGGCTAAGCTATCACAACAAATATAATTAATATTATCTTCTATATGAGATTTTTTTTATGTATACATAAAATATAATAATTGAGTTATTATAATAATTTTATTAATCAATAAAAAGTAATCATATTTTTTTGAATTATTATATTTTGTTAAAATTTTATTATATTTTTCTTATATATAACACTTATGTTATAACATACTCTTTTAATTGCGATTATATAATATTTATGCTTATATGATAACAAGTTATTGGAATCTATATAAACATTATACAGATGCTTATTATATGTATGTGTGTGTGTGTATATATATATATATATATGTGTGTGTGTGTGTGTGTGAGGTTTTGGATAATGACATTCCTAAGGATGTAAGAGCCACGAAACTATGTACTTTTTGACTAAAACCATGTATCTGAAGCCGGTTTATTTTATAAATTTATTGAATAACATTAAATTATAATCATATTAAAAGAAATCCTGTGATATTTTATAAATTAATTCAATATATAACGTTATGTTATAATCATATTAAAGAAACTTGTTAGCTTTGGTACGTTTGAATTCCATATTCTCCACTGCCATCTGTCCTCTACTTCCGCGTCTTCCACTCCCAGCCCTACAGATTGCGTTAGCAACCCTCCATTCTTTCCCAATTCCACACCTTTTTCTTTACTGGATCCACTATTTTTCATTTAATTTTAATTTTAATTTAATCTAATTATATAATTATGATTAATTTATATTTTTATCTGAAGATACTTTATAAGTAAATACATGCAATAGTGTAAATAAATTGAATCTTTATTAAGTTATAATCACATAAATATATATAGTATTTTTTAAATTTAATTATTTATCTAAAATTATAAAAATTCATAAAATATTATACTCATTTTAGATTTTTTAAATAAAATAATAAATAATTTATTTTATAATTTATATTTATTAAATTTATATAAAAATTATTTAAAGTTATAATATATTAAAAAATTTAAAAATTCAATTTAAAATTACTTAATTATAAATATATTAAATTTAAACAAGTAATAAAATTTGATTGAATAGGAGTCACTTGAATGGACAATTTTGAAGACGTTTTCCATGATCGTATCACCGACTCCAAAGAAGAATGGCGGTGGTGGGTTTAGGTGAAACAAAGATAATATGGGCCGAGAAACTCCCCCCACCACGCCAATACCAACCCTCCCTGGTTCGGCTGGATGGGGAATCAGCCTCCTGTCCGTCTGGGCCAATCTTATCATTATCAAAAACCGCGTTTTATAATTACACTTTACCCTTCTTTATCGTCCATTTACTTCCACCTGTCCACAATCCTTTGCCAACTGTCCATGGCTGCTTCTAAAGCGCCTTCCCGATTGCTTCATGCATCTCTTCTCTTCCCATGCGATAAATAACCCACTAAATATATTTCTCGCTGTGCAAATATAATCTACTTCTCTTTTGTTCCCTTTTTCCAAATGGCTGCTTCTCCTTCAAACTTCTCAACGCTCTTGTTCGTCATGTTTCTTGCAGTATTTGCCTGTTTGATGAGTGCTTCTTTTGCTGGTAATTTCTATAATGATTTTGATATTACATGGGGAGATGGTCGTGGTAAGATTCTTAACAATGGCCAGCTTCTTACTCTCAATCTTGATAAAGCTTCTGGGTCTGGATTTCAGTCCAAAAATGAATATCTTTTTGGCAAGATTGATATGCAGCTCAAACTTGTTCCTGGAAACTCTGCTGGCACTGTCACTGCCTATTATGTAAGTTCTTTCTTACAACCATTATGTTACTGTTGAGATTATTCTTCAAGTTTCTGTCGATTTTATTAACAGATTTTATGAATTCGCAGCTATCTTCAAAAGGGTCTGCATGGGATGAGATAGACTTCGAGTTCTTGGGGAATTTGAGTGGCGATCCTTATATTCTTCACACCAATATATATTGCCAAGGCAAAGGCAACAGAGAGCAACAATTCTATCTCTGGTTCGACCCAACTGCCGATTTCCACACCTATTCGATCCTCTGGAATCCTCAACGTATCATGTAAGCAATTCAAAACCAACCCGTCAATATCAAGCTATCGTATATTACGTACATTATTTCATCTGTACTGACATGACTCTATATATATTGCAGCTTCTCAGTTGACGGGACTCCTATCAGAGAATTCAAAAACCTGGAAAGCAAGGGTGTTCCATTCCCTAAGAACCAGCCGATGAGAATATACTCCAGCCTATGGAACGCCGATGACTGGGCTACAAGAGGCGGCCTTGTGAAGACAGATTGGAGTCAGGCTCCATTCACTGCTGCTTACAGAAACTTCAACGCGGACAATGCTTGTGTGTGGGCTAACGGATCATCGTCTTGCAAAACTGGCAATAATTCATGGGCAGGAGAAGAGCTGGATTCAACAAATCAAGAGAGGCTGAAATGGGTGCAGAAGAATTACATGATATACAATTACTGCACTGATATTAAGAGATTTCCGCAGGGTCTCCCTCCAGAATGCAAAGTTTCCTAGTCCCACCTCCTCATTGCTTTCTCCTTTTACAGAAGCTGTACAATTAAATATCAAGTGTTGTTCAAGTCTATTTGTTATTTTTTGTAACAATGTTTTTGAAAAATTACAACAAAACTTTGTTATTTTTGTAAGAGATAATTAGAAACAATAAGTATTTTTACAAATATTTACAAGAATAATATAAAATTTTAAAATCTTATTTATGATATTATCTATAAATTGATATAGTTTTTGTATAGTTCTTTTTTCATTCTATAAGGATTAAGATCAAATAAAATTTGTTCTATTTCTGTTGAAAGCAAGTTTACTTTTAAATTCTTTTATTCAAATTTTGCAAATGAAAAAAATAAACTTTATAATTATTGAAGGTTTAATCATATTAAAAATTTATTAAAATTTTTTCATTATTTTGCCATATAACTCTTTGCCCCTTTTGTTTATTACTTTGAATTAATTTATATCATGTCTTCTTTATGCTTTTTTAAATCTATTTTATCTTTTAATTACTTATTTTTTTGTCTTGAAATTAATTTAAAATTAATTGTCTTATTATTCAACATATATAAATGATTTTATTTTGAAATAAATGGGTTAACTTAAAAGAGCCAAATGAGTGCAATTAAAGACACTATTATTATGAGAGAGAAAAATATACTCTTTATGTCTCATTTTAAATGTAATTTAATATCATTTATTCTATTTTAATTATTTCAACTCAAAATTTTAAAAATAATTAATGGATAATTTATAAGTTTACCTTTACTTATTATGCTAATTAAATATTTTCATTTCATAATTATTTATCTTTAAAATTCGAAAAATGAATGATTAAAATAATATAAAATGTATTTTTTATAATGTTAAGATATTTCTTAATAATTCCTATTAAATATTTTTTAATATGTAATTTCCTTGATAAATGAAATAAGCGTAATACAAACTTTTTGAATTTATTTTAAATTCAAATATTTAATTATTTTTATAAAATATTTTTATAATAATTTCAAAAATAAATAAATTATAAAATAAATTATAAAAAGTTAAGGTGATCCCATTGAAGAAAGAAGATTAAGCTTTATGAGAGGAAAGAAAATAAAATTATTTTTCTTCATTTGTTTAGAAAGAGAAAGAAAAAATAAAAAGAAAAGAAAAATATAAATAAAATACAAATTTTTCTTCTAAAGGATCGAAATGGAAGAAAAATAAAAATTAATTTTTTTTCTTTATTTTCTGCCTTTTTCCAAACAAAAAATTTAAATTTTTCTCTCATATTTTATCTTCTTATTTTCTTTCCTTTCTTACTTTTCACCTGTACAAACGAACAAAGGGTAAAGGAAGGTATAACTAGTGAAAGAAGAGCAGAAGGTGATATTCCCAACAACTAGGGGGAAAACCGTGTCTCCAAGTCTCGTGGTTGGCGAGCTTATTTAGACATGGGCTGGAATCCCTTCTCTTTTTCATTTTCATTCTCTGTTTTTTGCTTTAATTCCATTGCAAGTAATTAATTACTAAGCAAATGAAGGGATGATCGATAAAATCAATAATATTATAATTTAGTAATATAAATACTTTATAAGAAGTCTAAAAAATTCAGATTAACGCTTATTTTGATCTTAAATCTCTAATATAAATCTTTAGAAAAAATTTACCAAGTTTAAGTATTAAAACATTAATAATAATTCATTTTCAAGTCTTTTAATTAGAATTCAGTTCATATCTTCATTAAATTTAGTTTTAGGTGATCATTTTATGAAATTAGAGAGGATAATTATGTTTTGAATATTATGAAAGTTTTAATCCATCATCTGATCTAAAAGGTGATTTTAAATTATAATTGTTGCTTTGTCTAATTTCTTTATACGTAGGATTTTCTGAAAATGATATGCTTGTCGATTGATTGATGGTTTGCAAATAAAGTTCTCCATTGGGGTATAGTCCTCCAATATAGTGATGAAACTATGGTTAATATTTGCTGTAAAGTTGGTTCAATTCAATATTCAATGTCTATAGTACATATATGCATATATTAAATACATCATTAATATAAAATCAGTATTTATTAATATCCATAAAAATATAAACTAAAGTGTTGAAAATTGTCAACATTTTATAATTTTTATTACAAATTTTAAAAATATATTTAGTCAAAAAAATTAATATGAAAATTAATATTTTAAAGATGGAAATGTCTACAAACGTGAAAATGAAAATCAATGTGTGGATGATTCCAATGGAAATTGACAAAAGGTAGAGTTGGGTACTTAAAAAAATATATAAAACGTTTTCCATGATGACATCACCGGGTCAACAAAAGAGAGGCGGCGGTGGGTTCAGGTGAAATGAAGATAAGATGGGCTGAGAAACTCCCCCCACCACGCCTGCACCAACCCGAAACCCACTCTGTTGCTGAGTGCAAGGAAGCTGCCTCCTGGGCCAGTTTCATGATTACCAACAACCGCGTCTTATAATTACACTCTACTTGCTCTTGTTTATCGGATCCATTGGCATCCCCACTTGTCCACAGTATTTTGCCAACTGTCCACAGCTGCTTTCTATTTGGTTCAGTGCAGTTCCTTTCTTCCCACGCTATAAAAGCCCAGCAATTCTATCTCTAGCCATACAAACTACGATACAATTGTCTTTGATTCTTTTTTCAATGGCTGCTTCTCCTTCAAACTTCTCAATGCTCTTGTTCCTTGTGTTTCTTGCAGTATTTGCCTGTTTGATGAGTGCTTCTTTTGCTGGTAATTTCTATAATGATTTTGATATTACATGGGGAGATGGTCGGGCTAAGATTCTTAACAATGGCCAGCTTCTTACTCTCAGTCTTGATAAAGCTTCTGGGTCTGGGTTTCAGTCCAAAAATGAATATCTTTTTGGCAAGATTGACATGCAGCTCAAACTTGTTCCTGGAAACTCTGCTGGCACTGTCACTGCCTATTATGTAAGTTGTTTCTTACTACCGTTCTGTTACTGTTGAGATTATTCCTTCAAGTTTCTGTCGATTTTATTAACAGATTTTGTGAATTCGCAGCTATCTTCAAAAGGGTCTGCATGGGATGAGATAGACTTCGAGTTCTTGGGGAATTTAAGCGGTGATCCATACATCCTTCACACCAATGTGTTTAGCCAAGGCAAAGGCAACAGAGAGCAACAATTCTATCTTTGGTTCGACCCAACTGCTGATTTCCACACCTATTCCATCCTCTGGAATCCTCAACGTATCATGTAAGCAATTCAAAACCAACCTCATCCATATAAAGCCATCATATTTACGTACATTATTTCATCTGTACTGACATGACCCTATACCTCTATATGTATTGCAGCTTCTCAGTTGACGGGACTCCCATCAGAGAATTCAAAAACCTGGAAAGCAAGGGCGTCCCATTCCCTAAGAACCAGCCGATGAGAATATACTCCAGCCTATGGAATGCTGATGATTGGGCAACAAGAGGCGGCCTTGTGAAGACAGATTGGAGTCAGGCTCCATTCACTGCTTCTTACAGAAACTTTAATGCAGATAATGCTTGTGTGTGGGGTAATGGATCATCATCTTGTAAAACTGGAAACAATTCATGGGCAGGAGAAGAGCTGGATTCAACAAATCAAGAGAGGCTGAAATGGGTGCAGAAGAATTATATGATATACAATTACTGCACCGATATTAAGAGATTTCCGCAGGGTCTTCCTCCAGAATGCAACGTTTCCTAGTCCCACACCTTCCGATTACTTTCTCCTTGTTCACAAGCTGTACAATTAAATATTACGTGTTGTTTAATCTATTTGTTATTTTTTGCCATGTAAATTTTTGAGAAATTATAATAAAACTTTAAATAAATTTACTTTGTAGTAATTTTTCGAACAAATTGATTGTTGATCATAATTAATCAAATATCAAAGAATTTTATTCAGCAAATCATGATATTTTTTCATAATTTATTATTTTCTCTACCTTATTTAATTTATATTATTATTTTATAAAAATCATTCAAGTGTATACTTTCATTTTCTCTTTACGATCTCAACTATCAAATAATAATAATTTAGAAATCTAAATCATATGGTATTAATTAAAAATATTGTGGGAAAATATATTAATTTTATTTATAATAAACTTTATTTTATTAATACACAAATACTATAGGATGAAAAACATATTTATTAATATAATTCATCCATCGAAACCCTTTTCATAAAATAAATAAAAAAAGGGACACCATATTTTATTGAAACGTAATTAAATTGTATTTAATTAAAATTCCAATATATATAAAGACAGAATATAGAATGGATACTAAAAATATACTTCAAAAATAACTTGAAAGGAGATATACAATATCGAATATAAATATAAAGCTAAAACCTTAGTAAAATTTTATAGAATTTAATTGATTGATAAAATATGGTAGAATTATCCTTCCATATTTATTAATAATATCCAAAAAGAAGAGATAAAGCAGGTCTAACTAGTGATGAAAAGCAGCATGTGATTTTCTCAACAATTGGTGCAAAACCGTGTCCCTCTTCTGGTTGGCCAGCTGCTACCTGGATACTGGACGAATACCATGCCATGATATATATTATTTTTTATTGAATATTAAATATTTATTAATTTTACTATTAATATATAAATAGTATTTATTAATTTATTTATAGGTAATTTTGGCAATGTAAGTACATTCATTTGTTAAAAATCAAAACCCGTGGATTCCAAAGAATAAAAGAATCTTCAAAAGAACACAAAGATGATCAAGTAATTAAAAGAATGAAAATAAGTTACAAAGCAGTTTCCTCCTCTCAGGACGAAGTGCATTCGACAGGCAGGCCTTGCGGAAATCTCTTGGAGTCCGTGCAGTAATTATAGATCATGTAGTTCTTCTGAACCCATCGCAGCCTATCCTGATTCGTTGAATCAAGTTCTTCTGATATCCATGAATTAGTATTCGCGGTAGTCGAAGGTGATGAATTTGTACCACAGGAAGATGCTCCGTTACTAGAAACCACACAAGCTTTATCAGCATTGAAGTTTCTGTAGGAAGCGGTGAATGGAGCTCGACTCCAATCTGTTTTGACCAGGCCGCCTCTTGTAGCCCAATCATCAGCGTTCCACAGGCTGGAATATATCCTCATCGGCTGATTCTTAGGGAATGGGACTCCCTTGCTTTCCAGGTTCTTGAATTCTCTGATAGGAGTTCCATCAACTGAGAAGCTGAAATGCATAGACATACCATCATGTCAGTAT
>CANYBF011918656.1:0-16041 GCA_948192965.1 Dalechampia spathulata
CCCCCCCCCCCCCCCCCCCCCCCCCCCCCCCCCCCCCCCCCCCCCCCCCCCCCCCCCCCCCCCCCGCCTAGTGAGGGCCTGAGGGATGGCACCGCTAAGCTAACAATGCATGGGGGTAGTGCTAACAATGCCTGAAAGTAGTTGTGCAGTAAGATACACAACACGATAATCGGTGGGTTTCCTTAAAGAAAAGTATCTATCATGTTATGATTTATGGGATGTCCTTCTGACTGGCTTCTTCTAAGATTTTGCTCAACCATACAACATCAATGCCATTGCATTCATTTAAAAGATGAAAGAAAAATGAGAAAAGTTTCATCGATTGGGCCACACCTAGTCACCATGTTTCTGTGAGCCAAATGCCTGCCCCCACCACCCAAGCTGGTCCCTCCCTCTTTATCATTAATTACTACTAACAATTTCTCATCCAATGTTTGCATATTTGCCCTTTTCCTAGATTTTGGAAGGTGCTTCTTTCAGAAATATGCCGGTAGTAAAAGAGTAGTAAAAAAATGGATCTTGTTGTATTTTCTTAAGTAAGGGATTGCTTAGGTGAATCGGCTTACTCCGAACTTACTTACGGGCTGTGGCCTACCCCCTGTTCACCTCTCCTTCACTCATAACTAAACACCTTCATGCTTTCAAACTTGTTCTTTTTTCTGATTAATAAACTTGATCATATTAAATCCGGTACCCGCAGTAGTTTTATCACTTGAACTTGTATCAAAGGAAAATGAAATATGTCTTTTTTTTTTTTTTGGTTAATGCCCTCTTGAAAATTCTAGTTATGGGGTGAGCAAAATGGGTTTGATGGATCTGGTGAGATGTCTCAGTCCAGTTAAGATGAGATTACAAAACCCATGTCTCCCTTTCTTCGTGAAGATCATTACCAACCCAAAAAAGGAAAACCATACGAGATTCTGTAGGCAAAAAAGCAGGTCCATGCTTGATTCTGTAAGTAATGACTCACCATTTTCTACGTCTAATCTCTTCTATCGATTCTATCATCATTTTTCAGTAAGCAAGACGAAAGAAAGAAGATCGTGCTACAATCTTTTTTACTTAACCATCATGAATCAGATGATTTGGAGTCCACAACGTCATCTTCACAATGGTACGAGGGCCTTATTAGATCAACATTTATTATGGGACTAATCTAACGGGATTGACTTGTTACAGTTTGATGGCAACATATGGATGGCCAAGTTTTCAGATCTAGTCAAATTAATTAAAGAAAACAATAATTAAAGGTTGAGTGAGTTTGATTAAGACCTGTATTACATTATTATATCTTTAGCCGTCGCCTCCTGCAAATCTAAATACATGATACTAGATAAGGCCTCATTAAGCTGGACAAGCATTTGCTTACATATTATAATTTAATTAAAGGCGAGCAACAAGAGCAGGTAATCGACGTCTCATGCACTGTGATCACCTCAAATCAAGGAAGGCTAATGATCCGGAAATTACTGAATTCCAGACGATACTATTTGAATGAGGAAATTTTGAAGATGAAGGAATTGTTGATGATGGTGAATACAATGCTAAAAAGGGGACACCAAATCTTCATATCTACATCAAGCA
Organism: Dalechampia spathulata; assembly: GCA_948192965.1. Taxonomy (NCBI): domain Eukaryota; kingdom Viridiplantae; phylum Streptophyta; class Magnoliopsida; order Malpighiales; family Euphorbiaceae; genus Dalechampia; species Dalechampia spathulata. The sequence goes on from CANYBF011918656.1 coordinate 1,585, forward strand.
ATCTCTTTGCTTCTCCAACATGGCTTTCATGCCATTACCCTGTTCACCGGGTCAATCTTTTTTCCTTGTTGTTTTGAAAAATATCAATGGGAGTGTACCTTTCTCTTCAAAGCCAAGGCAAACTGCCATCCAAATTTCCTTCTTGTCCTGTACTCAAAGTTACATCCAAAACTATATATATATATATATGTCTTTATTGCTTTTGCATACGTATTGACATTTGTACCAAGCATTCCTCGTAAACATGTAACTCACCATGACTAAACAACAAAAGCACCATGGCTTCCTTGGAGGGCATTAATGCTAACTAGCTACACAACAGCCCTAGCCATATCTTCAACAATAATCTACAAACCCATCTTCCCAACAAACATAACAAGGATCAAATTTATATTCATTTTAAAGCTACATCAAAATTCACTGTGCCAGATGCTCAACCACTCTATATTTCACCGACTTTATTGGGGGATCACAACTTCAGTTATGCTGCCAACCGAAACAAAGTAAAACAACATTTTCTTCGTTGGAATCACTTAGCCAACGGACACTGCCCTACAAACAGAAACAACTTCAGTGCTCAAGACAACCCATCAATGATTTCTTTTTTTCGATAAAAAAAGGCTTGAATATGTGGCTTTTTTCTCCAACGTCAATGAAATCAAGATCCGTAAAAAAAAGAAAAAGAGAGAGAATCCGTGACAAGCAGAATTATGTGGAGTAATTCTTGTCATGCAACGGGACAAACTTAGTACATAATTAAACGGCTATTCCAGTCATGTGCCGTTCCTTTCTTTTTTTTTTTTTGCTAATATCTTCCTTGACTTGGTGTGGATGGTACTCTTGTTCTTATTGATTATTATAAAAAACAATTATATATATATATATATATATATATACATATATATATATGCCCATATACAACTACCATAAATTCCGTTAAAGGTTGTTTCTGAAAGTAATGTATAGAATGTCAACATCTTTTATGTTGTTGGCATACTGTTTTGACATGAGCATCTTATAGGGCCTTTTGATAATCTTTTGTGGCAATCCAGCACCTCACTCAATATAGTGACCTTGAGAAAAGTCGATTAAAAGCAATAAGGAAACCCACTAATTCTATTTTTAAACAGAAAAAGGGAAAAAGGGAAAGCAGTAACACTTTTAATGAAGTGGGTAATGGATTTACAAATGGGTTGTGGGTGAGAGAAGAAAAGAAAGAGCAGTAGCTTGAGATAATAAATGGTGTAGGTTAAATTTCTCCACTTGCTGTATTGAAAAGGTGACTGCTGGCTCAAGGCATCACAGGGAGATGGGGCTTCACATGGTGGGGGTGGGTTTTATGCCATCTCTATGCTCAGAAAATTGCAAGTCACTCCTTCCTTTGATTTCTTTTCTTTTTTCCCTTTTTTCATCTAATCCAAGCACATCACTCTTTTCATTAAGAGGCCTGGCTTGGTGGTCCATCACGACTTCATTTCACAGCTTTATCACTTCCCCTTTTGCTCTTCCTTCTCTTACCAAGTGCCTCTTCTGATCACTCTTTCTCCTAATCATCACAGCTTATACATGTAATTAACCTCGCAACACTGCTTCCGCACACATATAATAATGATAATAGTAATCATCTTATTAATTTAATCAACAGAGTTCTTTTTTATTACAACAGAACCAAGTTTGGCAATCTGACAGCACAGACAGAACTGTAAGGATCATCAGTTACTAATGAGTAAAAGACTAAGAATTGCCTGATGTATGTATTGCTTTTACCAAACCCATATATATATATATATATATATATATATATATATATATACATATATTGTCAATATGTAAAGACGATTAAGGACTTGTAGGTAGGCAGCAACAATTACCATTATATATTGAGCGATTTCCATTTCTTAAACAATCATAATAATAACAGAATCTCTTTTCTTTTCCTATACACCAGCTAACCCAATTCCCCAACTTCTAACTGATTAACAAACCATTTTTAATGTCATGTTTACCCTTCGTCTAGGAAATGTACCATTTCTCCAAATTTCAGTTCAGTAGCTGCTGCTCAGAGGATAATAGCAGATAACAGATATATAGATTGTATTGTACCTGTACTTATCTCTTTCTCTTTCTTCTTCTTCTTTGTTTTTTTTCTTGATGTGAAAACCGTTGCTTTTAGATTCTCTTCTTGTAGATACTATATGGGTTTGTTTCAAAATCTTTAGTAAAAGGGATTTTTTTTTTTTCAAAAGAAAATGGGACAAGAAAATCCAAGTCAAGAACAGAGCTGCTCTTCAGAATCTTACGACCTCAAGCAAGCTATTGAGGCTGTATCTTCTTTAATTTCCATTTCTTATGGTATTAGAGTTTTTGCGGTGAAATGGAAAATGTTAAGAAACAAGCTAGAAGAGCTTAACTCAAGCCTAATCGCCATCGAGAACTGTGATTCCAGCCATAACCCTATACTTTCAGGTCTCATAACTGCCATAATAGTGGCTTCCAATGACTGTTATGACCTCGCTCGAAGATGTGTGGATCTTTCATATAGTGGCAAGCTCTTGATGCAGAGTGATTTAGATGTAATGGCTGCAAAGTTTGACAGGCTTGTGAAGAATCTATCTGGGATTTGTACTGCTGGTGTTTTGACTCGAGGTTTTGCCATTGTTGTGTCTAAACCTGGAGCCAATTGTTGCAAAGATGATATGAGGTTTTATGTCAGGGATCTATTGACAAGAATGAAGATTGGCGACACAGAAATGAAAAGACAAGCTTTGGTCAATTTATATGAGGTCGTTGTAGAAGATGAACGGTATGTTAAAATAATTCTTGAAATCGATGACATTGTCCATATTTTGGTTTATCTTCTTGACTCGCCTGAAATGGAAATTCAAGAGCAAGCGGCTAAAGTTGTTTCTGTTATTTCTGGGTTTGATTCTTGCAAGTCGGTATTGATTGGATCTGGGGTTATTGGGTTTTTGGTAAAGGTATTGGAAATTTGTAGCGAAATGGGGAAAGAAGCTGCTGCTAGAAGCTTGCAAAGATTAACCGACAATTCTGATAACGCTTGGTCTGTTTCTGCTCATGGTGGTGTTACAGCTTTATTAAAAATATGTTCTAATAATGGTGAATCTAGAGGTGAACTTGTTGTTCCAGCTTGTGGGGTCTTGAAAAATCTTGTTGGTGTTGAAGAAATAAAAAGATTTATGGTTGAAGAAGGCGCTGTTTCCAGATTTATCAGGCTTTCAAGGTCGAGAGATGAAGGTATCCAAATATGTTCGATTGAATTCCTTCAAATTATTGCTTCCGGAGATGAATCCATCAGGCAACTGGTAGTTAGAGATGGCGGAATTCGTGCGTTGCTACACGTTCTTGATCCTAAAATTGCATCAACTTATAAATCTAAAGAGATCGCATTGAGGGCAATTGAAAACTTGTGCTTCTCTTCAGCAAATTGTGTTGGTATGCTGATGTCCTACGGATTTATTGATCAATTGCTTTTCTTTCTTCGGAATGGAGATGTTTCGGTTCAAGAATTAGCACTAAAAGTGGCATTTAGGCTATGTGGAAAATCAGAGGACGCGAAGAAGGCAATGGGAGATGCTGGTTTTATGCCCGAGTTCATCAGATTTCTGGATTCAAAATCACTGGAAGTTAGAGAAATGGCTTCTGAGGCATTAACCAGCATGGTTTCAATACCTAAAAATCGGAAGAGATTTGTGCAGGACGACCGAAACATTAAATTTCTGCTTCAATTACTCGATCAAGAAGAAGCCAATTCAGGTAACAGTAAAAAGTTCCTGATATCTATATTAATGTCATTGACAAGTAGCAATAGTGGAAGAAGAAAGATCGTCAACTCTGGCTACTTGAAGAATATAGAGAAACTTGCAGAAGCTGAAGTTTCTGATGCCAGAAGGCTTGTCAGGAAACTATCTACTAATCGATTTCGTAGCATGTTGAGTGGATTCTGGCATTCCTGAATGTAATTTGTTTTATTTCGTTTAGCTTCTTTTTTACTGTATATTTACCTAAGTTGTTGCATAAGTTGGTACCAAAGTTTTGCACTTTGTTTCTCCATCCAAAGTTATCAGAATCTCTTCTTTGGTTTTCTCCAAGTTTCCCCTTCCTTCTGCAAATCAGCTTTTCAGCAGCTTTATGCTTGATTCGTAATTGTAAGTATAATTAATTCCTAGTCAAAGGGTGTTGTAGATTCTTCCAACAATATTCTGCATGGTTGGGATTCCACTCGGAGCAGCATTGTTAGTGGATTAAAGCTCAAAAGGAGAATGTAACAGGGAATTAATTAATCAGCTTAGCAGAAGCATGGAGATAAGAGGATAATACTAAATAGTCATTTTGGAAGGACTTGAGAAGGGAGCACATGGGAAAGCCATGGATATACAGACAAGCATGTGAATAGTAGCAATCAGTCTCATATTAATGAACCACTAATCGACACTAAAGATGGTGATGGATGAAGTTTCTAGCTGTATTCGCTTGTCTTGTAGCCATCCTCGTCTCATTGGTAGTTTCTTTAATCCTGATAATAAGACGTGTTTCTGATGACTTTGTCTTATGCATCAATATTGCTGCTGTAATTATCATTCTGCTGTAAAGAAACTCAACTCTTTAATCCCAGATTACACAGATGCCTACTTCAGAGCCCGTCATTATTACCAACTAATTCACAATCTCCTGCTTTTAACCCCTCTGTAACGATACATTTTTTAAGGATATTACAATGTTCTGATAATCTTTCGGTAGCTCAAAAACTGAGGATAATAATAAGGTCACAATAGAATGGACCACAGAAACCTGGCTTTGATTCTTGACAGGTTGTTGGGGCCAAGATCCAGACATTAAATTTCACATGGAAACCACAATCACTGCTCTGAAATTCTTGATGAATACATGATTTTGTTAGCTGCTGGGACTATTCTTAAGAATGATCCTGTCGTGCACATTTCAAAGCAAGACCATCATCATATACATCACCAATGGCCTGGCATAAAAATGTTATTGAAATGAAAGGCATCGGTATGGAAAAGCCTGCAAAGGCAAACGAAACGAACAAGTAGACCTGCCTGAAAATTTTCGACTGGGCCTGTCTTCATTAATAGGACATATGATATGCCGAAAGTGCAGTTGGGCTACAAGAAGTAGGGCCTGATAGCTTATCTGCAGGCAGCTACGAACCACCTTACTGCCTACCATATGTTCTGTTGGTCGTTAATATAAGAATATCACTTGGCGAGTATTTTTATTTTATTTAAAAAAAATCGTGTTCATTTTTTAAAAAGAAATTAAAATATATTCTCCTATTTAATGTAAAAAAAATAGAGAAAGAAACACTTATGATGTGTCCTCCGTTCCAGGGGCATGTGATCAGAGTATTTAAGAAACAGAAGGAAAAGCCCATGAAAGAAACAAACAAACAAGTCCCCCGTGAGCTTTCATGCGCAAATCCATTTTAACAGTGTCGAAACTTCTTTCGAAAGAAATGGGTCCATATCCCAAGAACTGTCCAAGTGTTTACCTTTTGATCCGATCGGGCCATGATTTAGGATATTCAAGTCCTACGAGTTGAGTTTCAGTGATGTGCCCCTTTGTTGTCTAAATCTCATGATGATGCAGAAATTATCAAAGTTTATCTGTTAACTGCATTTCCAAACAAAACATATTTCATCTTCCTGCTTGTATACTGAATTTTTAAGATAACAGCTCACTAAGCCATTCATGGCATTTTAATTTCTGATGAGCACAGTTACAAAATTTACAGTATTTAAACAGAAATTAATGATCCAGTACTGGGTCTATTGGTTTATTTCATTTACTTAACTCATTTATGTGAAAATGGGTCCTGAAATTTTAATTTTCTGATCTGTTCCAGGTTCAAAACAGCCTTATAGACAATGACCCTCAAGGACCACATAACTGCAAGGCAAAAAGGGTCAAGAAAAAAAGTGCATAAACTTCCATGGTACCTGAACGTACGCTCATTTGGCTTCAAAGGTTAGCCAGAATTTGTCCAATTCATTTCCACAGCTACCTAATAACATAGGGAGGGCAAGGCCCGGAGAAAAAGTGATAAAGAAAAACAGAGAGATCAGAAGCTTTATTGTTGACAGGAATTGGTGATTCTGCATTTACCATAGATAAATCACAAACTGTCTTCAAAAACAATTTTGTGAGGACGATACGTACCTTCCATTATTATCACTGGTGTTAACTTTTAATTTAGATCTTCTTTCTAAGAATCAGATGGTTTTCCTTCCAATGTCTCATATGAAATTGTATTTGTCCTTTTGATGATCCTTGTTCTTCACGTTTGATTTGATATAAATTTAGTCATTTTTTTTTTATTATTTTCTTGCCACTTGCAAGTTTAATGCAGAGAATCTTTATAACTTGCTATCTGCCAGACAAAAGAGCAAACAACTTGAAAGACAAGGATAAATTAAAAATCCCAACTTGGTAATTTTGGAAAACAGAAAATTCAACTATAATAGCAATCCCAGTTCATGGATTCATATACTTTAATGGATATAGCTCGTCATCCATTGTGAACAGAAGAAGATGAAGGCAGGCAGACAATAGGCTTACCAGTCAAAGCAGATATGAAATTTCTAAAGCAAGTAACTTCAGGGAAGATATTTTCTGCCGGGGAAATCAAGAATTATGGTCCACTTTCATAAATGAGCACACCATTAATGTCTTGTTCATGGGCCTCCTTATATTCCTTCAATTAACATATTTGGATTGTCAATTTGAGGTATCAACAACCCATGTTTATACCATTTTCTTGGTTTCAGTTATTGGTCACATTGCTCCTAAAACTTAAATGATGACCCAGAAATTCTGAGTTCCATTTCCCGGGCCCTACGTTACCCACTCCATGCTAACAGTAGCATGTGATTGAATTTCAAGAAATGGAATTTTATTCTTGATTTAGTTGCTAATACCCAACCGTCACTGATACAGAGTGCTGGGGAATTCTGGGCATTACCATTAAAAAGAATCATAAGATTCCACTTAATCTTTATCCAAGGCATCATATAGTAATAATACAAGAAATGGTGAGAATGTGTTTTGATTGTCTGGTAAAAATTGCAGTTGTGGTGGCAATAACATTAAAGCAGAGAATCTGATTCAGATTTTGATTGGTTTAATTAAGAATGTGTTACTTTAGGCTGTCTTTTCTGCATTAGATGCATGGGATATTGTTGCTGCTTCAAATCAAGAAATGCTTACTCATCTATTTCAACGTTGTACGTGTAATGACACCCTTTGTCGTTAAATAATTATAAACTTAACAATCAGATGAAGATTAGATGATAATCCCACGTATTTGCATGTTCTTTTTAACTTGGAGGTTGGATTACCGAGTCAGACAACAAAAAAAAAGATTAGTTGTAATTAATTTAAATACTTAATCATGACAGCTAGACATACAAAATTGGATTCTTACAAGACCTTGGAGCTTGAACAACTCCATATTTTATTTGTCCGAACATCGTCAACTCGTTAGACTGATAATTTGGAGTTATTTGCAGAAAATCGTCCCTTGTAGTCAATTCCTTCTTTAATGTGTACTAAAGTAAAGTTGATTGAATATGCAAATGGGTAGACTTTGAAAGCTCATAGGGTTTACTTCTACATATATTGATAATCAGTCTCTGCATTGTCCGATGGTACGAAGCTTATCAATAATAGAGACGGTCCAATACATGTAATGTATTTAATGAGTAAGACAGAGAGGAAAAAAGTTCGCTTACAAAAACTTCACCATTATCGATGGATGCTTATCTGTGGTTTGACCTTGCGTCTAATACGATAGGGTATAGCAGTGGCAACGCATTAGCTTCATTAACTTGCATGTGAATTTATTATCCAAAGTCAAAAGAAAATGGAAGAACTAGTGGCCGGCCGCCGGCAAGGAGTGGAAAGGCGTGGACCCTTTAGACTGCGGATTGCATCTCCACGCCACTTCTATGTGATGATCTTGATATGGATAAACCAGCAACTGCTGGGTACTTTCAAAATCGTAATAAACTATCTCCTCGATGTTTATCCATCGCCATAAATTTGGGTTTGCTGCCCACTCTGATCGATGCCCGTAGTAGCAGACGGAATGCTGGTTGCATTTATTGTAAATCTGGTTTATGTTTTGATATGTGAAATCAGGGAGGATGATTAATGACTTTTTTGTTGCAGCATATGATGGAATGCACCATGTGAATTCAATTTCATTGGAGCAGCAAACTTCAGTCTGAATTTAATCAAAGATCTTTTCTCTAAAAAAATAATTAAAGGAAGTCAAAGGTTTAATTCAAAAAGTCAATTTCAAATTTTCAGATCATACGAAATCAAAGAAAGAAAAACTGGAACCGAACGAACGCACGGGCATGACGAAAGCATCAAAACATGGACGTTCCTTGGATTGAGTTGAACAACTTTCACAGATCCAACCAATTGTTCATAGCATTAAATAATTTTGTATAACTTAACAACTTGATGCCAACAGAATTTGTAATAAACACGTTAATGGGTCGACGAACCAAAGCCGCAATGTTATAACAGTATACGGAGGAGGACCCATGCAACCTGGTAAAGTAAACAAGGAATACAGTACAGACCTTTTGATGACGACCACGATGATGACATACCAGAGAAGAAACTTCCAACTTTGATGCTTTACTTGCTGTCTCCACTTTGTGATTCGTAAAGGTCAAACCTGCCTGCCAATTTTGAAGTCCAGAACGATAGATTTACCAAATTGTCGTAAAACGAGCACAACCGAGTTTGCCAGTACTAAGCAGAAAAGTACAAACCATATAGGCAAGTGGAAGTGGGCATTCGTCCGACCTTTCACACAACCGTAATGCTGGATTTTGGTGGGTTGATTGTTGGAATTCAGGGAAGTAGCTAGTTCTAAGATTATAACCGAAAGGACAGAAAAGAGAAAGAGGCCCAATAAAATCTTAGATTAAAATTTTAATTGATTTGATTCCATCTCCTCGTCCTTTGCCTTTTGCTGCTTTTCAAGCTTTATTTACTTGGCATGCTTTTGTTTGGCAAGAAGCTTCCATGGTTTCTTCCTCCTTTTGCCATATGGGAGTAGCTTTGTGGGTCTCGTCCATCATTGAGACTACTGCCATTATCTCGGAATCATCGGGTATAAGATTATGAATTAATAGTAGATGATTGTATTCGAATACAATCTAGAGTATTAAGAAGAAAAATGGACCAACAACATTATCCAAACATCAATAAGGATTATCTGACGTGTAATTTATTTTTATCTTCTTCACCGACTGCGTCTCTGTAACTGTTCTTCCTTAAGACAGCTTTACACCAACTAACATTTAATCAAATAATTATTATATGGTAAGCTTCTAAAGTTTAGGAAATACATGTACCCCACCACCCACACCACTTGATCTGTATTCAGCCGTGGACTTTGTGGGTCCATCCAACGGTTAAGGAGACTTTAGAGCCAAGTGACCCTTTATTTGAAATGATTTTCCATGTGATATATATATATATTAATACAAAATCAAAATAAATAAATTTAATATTTCATAATTATTGACAGCTAAAATATTTATTTTCTTAATTTTCAAGAAAATGAGAGATGGCCTGGAAAGTCTTCCTCTATATATACACACAAGCGCTGCTCCTCCCAAATCCCTCTCTCTCATTTATGTTTCTTCTTTCTCCCTACACTTGTGTGTTTTGTTTCTTTCTCTGCTTACGTTACAGTCTCTTTGTGTGATTCTCTGCAACCCAGTGTAGCAAAGACAAGCCCTCCGAAATGCCTGCAGTAGGAGGTATCGCCCCTGGTGGCAGCAAAGAGTATCCCGGAAATCTTACTCTTTATGTCACTGTAACATGTATTGTTGCAGCCATGGGTGGTTTGATCTTTGGTTACGATATTGGTATTTCTGGTAATTCTCTACTCTTTATAATCTATCAACAGGGTGTTTGTCTCCAGGTTCTGAACTTTTGAAATGACTGCATTTTTTTTGGGGTTGTTTCTGTTTAAAATACTGAATCAAGAACTGGGTGTTTGATCTCTATTTTGACAGGTGGAGTTACGTCCATGGATTCATTCTTGAAGAAGTTCTTTCCATCAGTTTTAAGGAAGAAGGAAGCGAATGCATCGTCAAACCAGTACTGTAAATATGATAGTCAGACATTGACCATGTTCACTTCTTCACTATATTTGGCAGCTCTAATGGCTTCTCTAGTAGCATCAACTATTACGAGAAAATTTGGAAGGAAGCTTTCTATGCTTTTTGGTGGAGTACTGTTTTGTGCTGGAGCAATCATCAATGGTGCGGCTAAAGCAGTTTGGATGTTGATTCTTGGCAGAATTTTGCTTGGTTTCGGTATTGGCTTTGCCAACCAAGTATGTTTTGATTCCCTGTCTTTATAGTTCTTGTCTTCATCTTATTGCCTGTCATGTATTTTTTTTTTCCAGTTTGAATTTGGAAATCGGTTATGCTCTTGGATTCTTCTCGTGTTGATTAAAAAGTATCGTCTTTAGTCCTTCGATTATAGTTCTTGCCCGGGTTTAAAGAATTTATCTTGAACCACCAAAATTTAACTTTTCTTTTTTTTTTTACTTGAGATCTGTTGTGTGCATAGACCAGACTGGCTTCTTTTTACAAAATGACAAAAGATGAGCTTTTGATGCTAATTTGTTTCTGGTGCAGACACTGAACGTTCAGTTTTGGCTTTCTTTATGTTTGTTTCATGAGAAAAGGCAGTAAAAGGAAAAAAAATCATTAATTGTAGTTATTGAAATAATAACAATAGGAAGAAAAACTAAGAAACAAGAGAGTAGATAGAGTCATTTTTAGCTTTATTTTATTTTCTGTTTGACGTCTCAGTCAGGTGCTCTTTTTCCAGGGAAAGCTAACTCGTTGATGCTACAGGCGTTAATGACAATTTTCATTTATTTAATAAATATAATTGCTATTTGATTTGATTTGGCCACAAGAAAAAAAAAGCATATGTTTGACAAGGACATCTATATGTTATGGACCCCAAGAAAATATCATTTCTTTCTCTTCTTTGATTTAACGAGTTGATGATTTAGTTTAACTGTTTCGGTTTTGTTCTGCATGTACAGTCTGTGCCTCTCTATCTATCTGAGATGGCTCCATACAGATACAGAGGAGCGTTGAACATCGGCTTCCAGTTGTCGATCACAATCGGTATTCTGATAGCCAACATATTGAACTATTTCTTTGCCAAGATTCGTGGTGGTTGGGGATGGAGATTGAGCCTTGGCGGTGCCATGGTCCCTGCCCTCATCATTACTGTTGGATCATTAGTCCTTCCTGACACGCCAAACTCCATGATTGAACGTGGCCAGCAGGATGAAGCCAAAGCCAAACTGAGGAGAATTCGTGGGGTACAAGATGTGGACGATGAGTTTAATGACCTTGTTATGGCTAGTGAAGAATCAAAGAAAGTTGAACATCCTTGGAGAAATTTGTTGCAGAGAAAATACAGACCTCATCTCTGTATGGCTGTTGCAATTCCTTTCTTTCAACAACTTACTGGCATCAATGTTATCATGTTCTACGCTCCTGTTCTGTTTGATACTATCGGTTTCGGTAGTGATGCTGCTCTTATGTCTGCTGTGATCACTGGTCTAGTTAATGTTTTTGCGACATTGGTCTCCATTTATGGAGTTGATAAGTGGGGAAGAAGGTTTCTTTTCCTCGAGGGTGGAGTGCAGATGCTGATTTGCCAGGTAATGTACTTGATCCTGCGCGAATTTCCCAATTGAAAGAAGCATAATTCAGGCCGAAAAGGCAATGACAGGGATGTTTATGTGTTTTGCTGTGATGTGCAGGCAGTAGTTGCAGCTTGCATTGGAGCCAAGTTCGGTGTAGATGGAACTCCAGGCGAATTGCCCAAATGGTATGCAATTGTTGTGGTGCTTTTCATATGCGTATACGTGGCAGGATTCGCCTGGTCATGGGGTCCTCTAGGATGGCTGGTGCCAAGTGAAATATTCCCACTGGAAATCCGCTCAGCAGCACAAAGTGTGAATGTATCCATGAACATGCTCTTCACATTTGCAATTGCTCAGATATTCCTAACAATGCTTTGTCACTTGAAATTCGGGCTATTCCTCTTCTTTGCATTCTTCGTGTTGGTAATGTCCATCTTTGTGTACTACTTCTTGCCGGAAACAAAAGGCATCCCAATTGAAGAGATGGGCCAAGTATGGAAGCAACACTGGTTCTGGTCAAGATACGTTAGTGATCACGATGACAATTATCCCAACGGAAAGCTTGAAATGGGGAAGAACGGAGGCCACATTCCAAAGATTGTTTAACTAAATACACCGGATTACATTTAGATTCCATTTTGGTTTTCTTCGTTGGGGTTATATAGCAGTACATACTGAAAATGGGCATGGATTAGTCTCAATCAAAATCTCATACAAGAAACAACTTGCATGTAATTTAAATGAATTGGGTTTTTCCTATATGTAATCATGAGTGGAAATATTCAAATATTATTGCCATTTCAAACTTAGACCTAGTTTATTCCACAATCATGTTCATGTACCTGCCCCCAATAATTCACTACAACCTTTTCTGTTTCTGCGTATTTTCAGCAGCACCATCATCATTTCCATTTCATATTATTGCTTGCTACTCCACTTTACGAGATTTTCTTTTAAAAAAAAGTTCAGTTGCCATATATCTTGTTGTCCCTGTCTCCTCAAATTTATTAAGGAAGAGAGTATTATACATGCTATCTATTTTGGTAGGTGTGGATTAAAACACCCTTCCGTCTTTATTCCATAATTTATTTGAGAACCGACACCCGATGAATAAAACAAAATTTAAGATCCAAGATATAAGTGAAGTAATGTATCGGCGAGATCAGAATGCAACTATCAAAAGAGTGGATCAAACATTGCCAACATCTGATTGCAATTTGCAGGTGGAGAATCAATGTTTCACATGCTTCAGGATCACCCTTTTGTTTTCCTTTTCTCATCGCAATAACGACATTATGTGACATCAATTCCGTGACAATATTAATTCTGAATTAAATCATTGGTGTGAAGCCAAGTCTTATTTCAACAAAAGGAGAGGAGTTGATGCCAATTTGATCACGGCCGAGCACCGATCAGAAGAAAAGGAGAATCACGTGACTGGGTTTTAATGGGTTTGGATAAGATTGCGGTGGATAAATAGGAATTTTATTTTCCAAGTAATTATCCATATATTTTTTGGGTTTAAAGAAGCATCATTAAGGAATCATGTGCTTGTCATAGCACTTTTATTTCATGTGTTCTTCAAGCATCTTTGGCATTGGATGCCGCCCATAAGAGATATCTTTTGCCTTTTAAATTGGAGAGAATCATTGAAGTTCTTGCCTTTGTATTAAAAATTGATTAAACCACATGATGTACGAATTTGGCATTTATATTTTTTGATTGATTTTTATTTCCAACAAGAGAATAAACTTGTACAGATTTTCATTTGATTTTTTCAATTATAAATTATGTATAAATAGATAATCAAAATATACGAGATTAACATATGATTATAAAAATATAAATACTTAAAGAATCTATAATGATTGATATTTCATGCATGCAAATAACGAGTTTACAAGGCATTATGAATGTGAGATAATATAATTCAAGTTCCAGAAAACCAATGTGTCTTCCTTTATCTTACTACTGTCCTGTTGAGACACGACACGGATTGTAAGCATATAGGATCTCGCTCCTGGCTTCCTCGATCAATAATATGCTCGGTCACAGATGAGCCTCAAGCTGGTTACATATTTACGGTAATTTCCCTATTTGGTGCAAATAAAATGAAAAATTCTTCATTTGGTGTAAAAATGAAAATATTTTTCGGTTTGGTGTGTTTTTCAAGTTGGCCGCCGGTTTTACCAGCGGCCATCTGACGTGGCGACAGGTGGCGAGGAGGACTTGGACAGCTGGATATGCCGCTGATTTGACCAGCGGCCAACTTTGACCCCTGCAAGATTCCTGACGCTGACGCTGACATGCGCTTCTGGGTTGGCAGGCATACTGACTTGGCCGCTGGTTTCATTAGCGGCCAAGTATTAATTTACCCTCCCCCTCTGTTTTTTTCTTCCACCTGCTCGCTCCCTCCCTCCCCTCCCCTCCCGCGTTCCCCCTCCCCTCCTGCACTCCCTCCGTTCCCCCCTCCTGCGTTCCCTCCGGTTTGTGTCCGTTCAGCAGCGGCCGGTGGTGGCGGTGGTGGCGGTCGTCGTCAGCAAGCAGCCGCCGGTGGGTGGTGGTCTCGGCAAATCCAGGTTGAAAATGATAATATTTAATGATTGATTAAATTATTTGTTAATTATTTAAGTTATTTAAAAATTAAGTTATTTAAAAATTAACTTAAATATTATTTAAGTTATAATATTTAAAAATTATTTAAGTTAGAT
>CANYBF011918722.1:0-10147 GCA_948192965.1 Dalechampia spathulata
ACAATCACTCAAATACAATATAATCCCTAAGGATTAATCACACACCAATCCCGCAAAGATAAAACCTGATCTCTAGGTTGTAGGATTACAAGCAATGAAGTAAATGAAGAATACAATCTCAAACTTACTTGTAACAGATGACTATTGCTTAAAGAATAATGCTCTGCAAGTATTGAAGTGTTAGAAATCAAAGTCTTGAAAGTTCTAGCCAAAAACTAGCCGTTTCCCAGACTTAAAAACCTAATTTATAAATCGCATACGGCCGTACCAGACATATACACCTGTACGGATTCAAAACTATCCGTTAGAAAAAGAGGAGGAACTGTGGTACGGTCGTACCACCAATTGGTATGCCCGTACCGACCAAGTTTTCCTGACAAATAATTTTCCTGCGAGTTCAAGTACGGCCGTACCAACCAATGGTACGCCTGTACCGAAGCAGGTTTCCTGACAAACCAATTTCCTGCGAGTTGGCGTACGGGCGTACCACCCAATGGTATGCTCGTACCAAAATCAATGGATCAATACACACTTGGTACGGCCAGCCGTATGGCCATACCACCAAACAAGACTATTTGGTACGCGCGTACCAAAACTGGTACGCCCGTACCAATACAAAAATGCTTAGAAAAATTGTAAATAACTTAAATTGACTCACACGAGTCTCAATTATCAAAATCTAGGGTCTAACAATTTTATTTAAAGATAAGTATTATTAATTTGATTTATATTTGTTAATTAATAATTATTTTATGTTTTATGAGATATTTATTAGAGTTATAAAATATCTCATATTGTTAAAATACAAATTAATATTTTCAAACTCATACTATAAAAGCTAAACGAAGTAGATTGATTGAATATACTGGTGAAATGATTGGTTTTAAAAAAATAAAAATTTATTAAATAATTTAAATTTACTAAAACAAATTCTATTTTATTTTAATAATATAATAGTAATAATTTTAATTTATAATGATTGATTCTATAATAAAATTATATAAAGAAAAATATTATTTATGATTATTTTTAAAAATATAAGATATTTATTAAAGTTATAAAATATTATATATTGTTAATGAAAATTTTATGATTATTTAGGGTTTAAATAATCTAATTAAGTTTCAAAAAAAATTAATTATATTAAATTTGTAATAAATAATTTATAAGAATTTAATTTATTTTAATTTAATTATCTAATAATAATAGTTTTAATTTATAACAACTAATTTTGATAATAAAATTATATAAATAAAAATATTATTTATAATTTTTAAAAAAATATGAAATATTTATTAAAGTTACAAAAAATATTCTTAAATGATATTTAAAAACACATGATAAGTATAAATAAGAATATTAAACAACATTTTCTATAAATATATAATACTTAAATAATAAATATTAATTTAAAATTATAAAAAATGTTATAATGATAAAAAAATTTTAAAAAATAAAATATAAAATTATGATAAATGATGAATTAAATAAATTATATTAATATGCAATGCATGTTATAGAAGTTTAGTCATTATAAAAATTTTAAAGATATATTAAAATAAATTATGATAAATAATTTATCAAATAATTAATGGTAATATATATCTCATGCAATTAAATGCTGGTAGCATATAAGTGCTTAACCTATGATAATCAATGTAAAATTGTATATAAAAAAATTATAAAAAATCATTTAAAGATTTATCTGATTAAAATTGGTAAGTTTATGATAAATCTATCATAATAAGTTGATTAGTTAAATTGTGATAAAATGTTATGATTTTGGGAGCGTAGTCTTTTTTTATCAACATATCAATACAATTAGTTATAAATGAACATTTGATGACGTTCGAGCTTTTGTGCTGGATCGATAAATGAAATTCTTTATAATTTGATGAACTGAAAAAGGTGAACTTTTAGAGTAAAATTTATCCAAATTACGTTTCATGATTTGTTTGTTTCAAGAGAATTGGGTGGAAAGTGATATTTTTTTTGAAAATATTTCTCTTATTTTCCGAGAACAAGAAAAATACAAAATTTAGTTATGGAAAAGTATATTTATTTTTTTATAAAATTATTAGAAATTACAGAATGAAATTTAATGTTGGGTTCATAAAATATTCAAAATAAAGTTGTTGAAAGTACATTCAACTTTTAAAGCTATTATGTAAAAATTTTCTAATCAACCCTGAACACGATGGATGCATTTGTCCAATTGACATATTTGATGGAATTAATCTGGAAACATACTGAGATTTTATTTATAATCAAGTAGAGAGGAATGTTATAAAAAATTATAAAAGAAGCAAGAAGTAATATTTTTATATATCTATTATCTTTTTTTGAGTGTCAAATATAATACTAAATATATATTGATTTGATATCTTAAAAATATGCATATATAATTTTATAATTATTGATTGTTAAAGAAATTCGATGATAAAAGGGGGTCAATAGTTAAACAAAGATCAAACAATTAAACCAATCAAATAACTTAACCAAATATCACCTAAATAATGATTAAACTTCAAAATTTAGTTAATTGTAACGATGTTTTATTCATTGATTTTGTTTTCCGAAAAAGAAGTTTAACACATCGTTTATCCTTTAGTTACTTGATATGAAATTTAAAATAATAAATTATTATATATTTCATATTTTTTATTATTTTTGCAAATACATGAACTAAATAATGGATGTGGCCCTCCATATTGTCTACCATCATATATATACCTCAAATGATTATATTCCAATCAAATCAAACACCATTCGTAGCATAGTTTAATGAACATTAATCTTGATAATTAATTGAATATCTTTTAATACAAGAGAGGATAAAGTTTTCAAAAAATCAATGATTTAGCAACTATAAAACTTGAATACACGTCATTGACCATGCACAGCCCCACTAACGTGAAGAGTTAACGTTTTGCATGTAATCTATAAATTTGAGGTTTTCTTTCTATTGTTATCAGATCTTTTTCCTCTTAGGTCT
The DNA here is from genome assembly GCA_948192965.1 of Dalechampia spathulata. Classification (NCBI taxonomy): domain Eukaryota; kingdom Viridiplantae; phylum Streptophyta; class Magnoliopsida; order Malpighiales; family Euphorbiaceae; genus Dalechampia; species Dalechampia spathulata. Next base: position 2,996 of record CANYBF011918722.1, read on the forward strand.
CTCTTTCGGTCATGGAGAAGAGCAAATCATTCTCAGGTTACCCTAATGCCTTCTCCGAGGTCCGGCTTGGATTCGAAGATCGGTCTAAGTCGTATAGTTTTAATGGTCCTACAACGACCGGAAAGTTGGATGATCTATCAACTTCAGGCAATCCAGAGGTGAAAAGGAGGAGAAGAGTAGCTCAATATAATATGTATACCATGGAAGGTAAGGTTAAAGCATCATTAAGAAATAGCTTCAAGTGGATCAAGAGCAAGTTTGTCGAAGATTATTTTGATGTTTGAAACTAATTTAATTAATATGTATTTGTAATGTTAATTATTACCTAACTTCTTTGTTTAATTTCTGTATTGATGTTTGGATGGTGATATACTTAAATCCAATGCATGTAATTAATTGTTATTAAATTAAAATATGGAATTTTGTACGAATGTGATTCCCATAAAAATGGAAAGTACATAAAATCAGTTTGAAAGCATAATGGCTATGCTTATTAATAATTTCAAATAAATATTCATTTTTAATAATCTTCGATGTTTTTTCAACATTTTTTTAACTTAATATTTATCATTTTTATAGTTAAATCCACACATCACAACAAAGGGGAAAAGGAGAAATAAAGAAAGCCGAGCTTGAAAATTTCATACTAGAGTAGATCAACTTGTTTAGATGAAACCAACGGATTGGAGTTCCCTAATAGAGTTCTGTGGAGGCTATAGATCATGGCTTTTGGGACCCTCAAAGTGATAATTTGAAAATTGATGCACTAGAGCCTTCATTGTGATGATGACGATGGCTCCACTAATTTTTATTGCATCCACTAAAGATGGACCCGAATCCTATATTACTTCAAAAGAAGCTTTCTGTCATTAAAAAAAGAAGATATATATTTTTAAATACGATCATATAATAAACTATTTGCTAGAATTAAAAAAATGAGATGTAGTTTAGTTTAATTAAATTGGATTATTATTCACAAATTAATGCAATTATGGGGATTCATGATAAGCCCATTCTTAATTCGATCGAGGGTTCCATTGTGACCATTTTAGATTGTGACTTAAATATTTTAATTTGATATTGCCTTCATGGTGTATTTTCTTTTTTTATCTTTCTCCAAGTGAACAAATTATGATAGTTCAACTTATGGAATTTAATTCAATTATTATAATTAAATTATATATATATATATATATATATATATATATATGTTGAGTGTAGGATTTGGGTTTAATATATCCATAAATCAAATATCAAAACGTCTCATACATGGTATAACAAATGTTATCCTTATATTTGGATTGAAGGAATAGCTAATTCACTTGATTTATGAATTTATCTTAACTTTATTATTATCTTTAAAATTCTCTATCTTAAATTAAGAGTAAGATATATATTAATAGTTTCATAATTGATATTATTTTATATCTATAGAATTGTAATATATTTTTATCTCAAAAATATATCATTTTCAAGAGATATGGACCATGAATAGAAGATGATATTATCTGATCTAAATATAAAATTGACATTTTCCAATTTAATTGATTACCAAAATTGTATTTACTTTTCAGAAAAATAGCTTTTTTTCCTTAAAAGTATTTTTATTTTCCAACCAAATCCTTAATTTGCTGTGGCCATAAACACTTGTCGGCTCCTCATTGGTGCAATTCTTTTCTGAAAGCTATAATGGCCTTTCTTGTTTGTTTGTAATTGTATTTTCATTTTCTACCTAATCCAATCATGCCTCTTATTCTTTTTTCTTATTTTCATTTTTTTATACGAAACTCTTCTGTTTTTTATTTATTATTTTATTTTTATATGCACCAAATCCATGATGATTAGAATCAGATTTTCAAATGGAAGCATTTCTGTCTTCCCACTTCTAAAAAATGTTGAATAATCGCACCCTAATCCACTACTCAATCATTTAATTTAATTTAATATCATATTCTATTACTTTCTTTTTACAAAATTTTTATGTAAAAGAATAAGATTATTTTTTTATTTATCGACTATTATTATTCCAATAAATGAATAAAATGATATCAAAATCGAAATAATATAAGAAAAATACGATTTATTAAGGAGCTTTTTCTGTTGACAAATCATAACATGGCAAAAGTAATATTGATGAGATTAACAATAAACTAGGATTCCTTATTCAATGATGATGTATTTAATGACATTTTTATGATGGTTCTATTAAAAATAATCATGCCAATCATAATGTTAGAAACCTGTACTTATTCTATTAATGAATATAAAGTGTTATACATTTCACTAATTTCTCAATTTACTCATCATGTTATCAAAGTGAAAGCTTTTCTCTCAAAATTTTCTTTCATTATTTTCTTATTAGTCAAACATGATTTTTTTACCATTGTTTATTACTTTTTCTAATCATAGATACTTATCTTCTTCCATTTAGTATTGATCATTTTCATTATATGCATTTAAAATTATTTTAGATCTCTTATTTTTCTTAATCCCATATTGATCTATTTCATTCTTGGTTGTAATGACTTCTCAAATTCTACTATCAAAAGATCCATCCTCTCCTTACTTTCTTTTATCATGTAACAATTGTAGTTTTGTAATCATCATTCCTACATTAACGTTTTAGAATTATAATACATGGAAAAGACCCTTTATTTTGGCTATGTTAATTCATAATAAAGTAGGATTTCTTAAGGTACAATTTTGAAGCCTTCCAATACAAATCATTTGCTTCTTATTGAGAATAGGTGTAATAGCCTAATAGTTGCATGTCAAAAATTTAAGACAACTTCGAATAATTGCTTTTTGTCAACTTAATGATGTAAAGATTTATCATTTTCAACATATACTTTATAGTACTATTACATAAGGTATAATATGAATACTTATTTTTCATAGTTGAATGTTATTTAGGAGGAGTTAAGAAGCTTTCAACCACTACCTTATTGCTTATATGGAAAGTGCATTTTTGACTATTTCAACAAGTTTACTAATGTTTAATAAAAGGATTACATTTTTCACTTTTTAAATGGACTTTAATGAAACTTTTCAAGGCTTGAGATCTTAAATTATTACCTCAAGACCTTCTCTTAATATAGATATAGTCTATGATATTATGATAAAGGAGGAGCTACAAAGGCTTTTACATGTTCAATTATAAAACTTTAGTTATGTTACTATTATGATTATGAAGAAGATATATGTTTTTTTATATGTCAATATCTTGTTGCATTATCCATGAAGAAAGAGGAACAAGATATTATCTATTCATACCATTATGAAATATGACATATGAAGAGGGATTGCTATAGAACTATTAGATTTCTTGCGCATGACAAGTTCACTAAGTTGAAGTCTAAGTTATCGAAGTGTAAGTTATAGAAGTCTATATCTTTATGTATGCAATATTTTAAAGTTATCAACCAAGTGACTGATTTTCACCTTGTAATAATGATTAGAAGGATGAAAGTATAAGTATTTCTTAACTTTAGTTATTGAAAGGTCAACTTTAAAAGTTAATGGTAACCTATATAATTTTCCTTTTTTATCTAGTTCTTAACATCTTAAGAGTTTAACAACTAAAATGACAAGTAATTCTTTTCCCTCTATAACTTGTTTTAACACTTTATTTCTAGCATATTTTCTTCTTTGTAAAACTCTATTAATATGTTGAAAAATAAATGTTTAACACGAAATTCATGAAAAAATTATTTGTTTTTATTAATTTTTTTCCTTATAAACTCAATTTAAAATTATTTTCTAGATTTGCTAAATAAAACTAAAGTTTCTGTGACATATAAGGTGCATTCAAGTTTTATTAAATCTTATCCTATTTGATGTTTTGTTGTCATGAATTTCACATTTAATTTGATTTTTATTAGCCAATTGCTTTAAACTTGATAATATTATGTTCATTTTTTATCATGACCATTATGATATTTATAACCTATTCACTTTAAATAAAATTGGATAAAATAAATTACAAGGAGACTTATATTACCTTGTGTAAACTATTACATATTTATCTTTTGATATTAATTCTATTCTTACTAATATTGTTAATAAGAGTCTTGCTAATCTTATAGTAGTAATGTGTGACATTTTAGGTTAAATCACTTATTTAATAAAAGACTTTCTCTTTTACATTTTATTATTCCAAAATTAAGATGGGACATTACACACCATATATGGTTTATCCACAAGTATAACAAAAAACATTTTATTTCTTGTACACATTAATAAAACATCACATTCTTTACATTTAGTTGATATTGATACCTAAGGCCCTTACTTATATACTGATTTAGAGGGTCATTATTGCATTCTTACTTTTGTTGGTGAATATACCAAGGTAACTTGGGTTATCTTATGAAATCAAAATATGAAACTCTATAGTTGCTTGAACACTTTTACAATTCAATTATCACTCAATTTTAAACTAGATCAAAATCATTAGATCTACTAATGGAAAAGAGTTTAATTTATCTACCTTTTATATCTTTAAAGGCATTATCCATTAAGTTGGTTATCTTGACACCCCTAATAGTATGTGGTTGTCGAGCACAAACATTAACATCTTTAAATATTTCAAGGTTATTGCTATTTCATGCATTAGCAACTATGTTTTAGAATGATATCATTCTTACATCTATGTACATTCTAAAGTACATTTTGACTCTCCTCTTTACAAAAGAAGACATCACATGAAATGTTATTTTCTAAAGGTCCTTTTTATTCTAATATGAAAACCTTTAGCTCTTTATATTTTATTTTAATATCATTAACTTTATAAAAGAAGTTTAAGTCTAAGGATTAAACATGTATTTTGTTGGTTATCCTATTTATTTAGAAGGTAAGAAGCTAAAAGATTTTCAATATATAACTACTTTAGTTTATAGAGATGTTTCTTTATCAAATTTATTTTCCTTATTTTTTCAAATTGTAACACCGTTGTCTTATATAGCTAAGTGAGAACAAACATCATATACTTTAGGAGATATATCTTAAGAAATAAGCATATAGGATATCTCTTAAAGGATAATTAAAGGATGGTCCATATATGAGTATAAAATTTGATAACCTAAACCTAAGAAAAAGCAAGCTTCTTGGGTTATAAATGAAGCTTCAAAATAAGCCCATCATATGTTAGGTCAACCTTGTTATACTTCCATATGAATCTTAACTTAGGCTAAGCATAGAAATTCCAACCTAAATTCTTCTATGGTTAAATTATGAATATAGCCTAAGTCTTTAATAATTAAGGCTTAAGAAAAATTTTGAATTTTAGTCTTTAATTTAACCATGCTTCTCATGAGTGGTCCTTGTCTTAGGATAAGAAATCAACCATTTTTGCACTTATGATTATTTTACATCATTTAACCAATGAAAATATATTATCGTTTCAATTTTAAAAATAAATCTTATTTATTTACTTGTTAAAATGAAATTATTCTTTGATTCTTTTAAAAGAGATTCTAAAATTATTATAATGATATAATAAGATATATGTATAGCATAAAAATGAGTGAAATTTCAAACTTTATGCAAAGTTAGAGTGTCACTCAAGTTAAGTAAGGCATTACATAACTTGAGAAATAAAAAAAGGTATAAATCTTTTATCGAAGGCATTACTTGAGTTAAGTAAGAGGTTCATTAAGTCAAGTAATTTCTAAAACACTAACTTTATACTTTCTAAGGCATTTCTTGAGTTGGGTAGTCTCCAAATTCATTCCAATAACTTTTTTTAACTCAAATAATAAGATAAATTTATCTGGTAATTAAAACACAATCAAATAAACAATTTAATACCTTTTTCTATAATAAAATTAAGTATAGAACCCTTAAATTTATCAACTTGTAAAATTCATGTTCATGACATTAATGTAATAATTATGAAACTACTAAATTGACCAATTATACAAGAATAAATACCATAATATTTGCAATCATTTAAAAGTTTTCATAACTAAATCATAACTAGTGATAATAAATACATCTTTGCCAACCAAGGTCATTTACATTCAAATAAATCAATTACAATAACCAAAATGTTGCATCTTCATGATTTTTATCAAACTTTAAGTATGTAAAATTGTTAAAGTCTACTGTATGTCTCCATCTTCATGGTATTAATAATAATGTCAAAAAATTGAAAATATTGTAAAATAAAACATTTAATGATGTAAATACTATAAATCTATAAATACAAAAATAAAAGCTTTTGATTTGGTAATTCAAACTTATTACTTTTAGAACTAAGATTCATTTAGAACTTTGAAAATTTTACTTCCATGAATCTTTTATCATTGATTTATTTAGTCGTATGGCTAGTGAGATCATTTTCTTGAAAATCTTGATTTAAAAGTTCATTAAAAGCATCATCATTATAATTCTATATTTTTCCATAAGAAATCTTACCATCCATTTTTTAAACATATAACATTTTTAATTGCAAAGAATAATAAATAATGTAGTAATTAAGCTAATATTTTCTCATAATTCATAATTACATACAAGAAACCAAATGTTAAAGTCACCTAGAGGGAATAACCCTCAATCATGTAAAGAGGAATAAGCTCTTGTTATGATATTTAAACATATGCATGTTGTCGCACCCTAATTTTGGATCGGTCGGATTGATTGGGATGAGTCGAGCCTATCTCTTTGTCGTTTTGCCCTCATGGGCATCTTGATTCATTTTGGTGCAGTTCAGGATTCGATTTAGGGTTGCATTTAGTGTTTTTGTCATTTTTTGAGCCTCATACCCGTTCGGGTATCTTTAGTTTGGTTAGGGTATGAGGCTTACCCTTTCGGGTAAGTTGGTTTTTACCCATTCGGGTATGAATCTTACCCGTTCGGGTAAGTGATTTTTCCCGTTTCGCTCCTTTAGTTTACCCAATCGGGTATGTTCTAAAAACAGTTATAATTTGTAAATCTGTTATTTTGGCGGGAAGAAGGAAAAGTTAGGGTTTTTCAAAATCCATTTTTCTCTGAATTTGATCTTAAAATCATGATTTTCAAAACTTCATTTCATCTTAAATCTAATAGAATTTGATTGAATTTGATAGAATTTGATTAGAGTTTTAATTAGTTTTGATTGAAAACCTAAAAATCTAATTAGTTTGATTTGAATTTTGAGTTTGTCAATTCCCT